>JAFBJT010007448.1:1350-17570 GCA_016785325.1 Chascanopsetta lugubris
TCACGTCTATCTGTAGATAGAAACAATCATTTTTCCAAATGTATGTATGACGTTCTTTTCACATGAGCCCTTTAATGTATATTTACTCCAGGAGCGGGTCGTCTTTGTGGGGGCTGCCATGTTTTTACAGTAACCCAGAGCAGACGCACTAAACATCCTCTGAGCTTTTATTGGCAACAGAGGGCAACCATAGGTTTTCCTGCACACTGGAAAAGGGAAGGATACAACATGCAACTTCACCAGTAGATGTCACCAAATCCTAGACGTCGCACCTTAGACCTTAAACAGTTACAACAAAACAGGAATCAAAGATCGGATGATTCGATTCAGGGAATCTACAATCGAACTATTTTTCTATTGTCTCAGCTCCAAGTCTGCGTCAAACGATGGGAGGAAATGAAGAAACGCTCGTTAAAGAGCGGGAGCTTTGAGTTCAGGGAGGTTGCTCAGACAGGGCGGGGCGCACAGAGCTGGTGAAGCAGCTCTCCTGCTGTGAGAGGTTTGTTGAAGCTTTGCACTTAAACCCCACAGAGGAAGTGGCCGACTGGAGGAAGGGCCTCGACAGTGTGTTGATTGGGCCTTTTCATCAGTCCCACTGATCTAGTGTTTCTCGATGTGGGGAGGCCGCGGGCCCGAGCTGCTCTCCGCGTATTTAGCCTGGCCACACAGACGCTGGAAAATAGCTCCACCGCGGGTTTTGCTTGGCTCGGCCGACTCTGTTTTATTTGGAGTCTGCGCTAAAGGATGAGTCGACCAGCTTGACTGGAGCAGGCCCAAAGCCGTTGGAGATCACACATGCACTAAAATCCATATGTGAGATGTATAAACAGCAGCCAGTGTTTATTTACAGAATGTGATGCTTCAGCATGCGCCGCATGTTGGCCTGAAAGCGGAGCCACAGTCTGACATGTACACACCTGGGTGGAGTGAGGCAATAAACAAACAGAGTCTACCACAAACAGGCTCTGTACAAATCTGTGTCACTTCAATGTTATTTAAACATGTTGAGCAACAACACTTTAAACATCCCGACTTCAAATGAATGGTCGGACAATTTTCTTCAATTTTCACATTTGCAGTTATTTGATATAATTTCACAACTATTTTTGCTTGTGTATTTTGTATTCAAGCTAGAATAACCTGCTGTTGACAGATTGCTTTGCCTTGTCTTTTATTATTTATTGTGTAACATGTTAATGAATGAGCAGGAAGTCAGATTGTATCTCCAGACAGAGACAGGCTCGTTAAACTGAGACTTAATCTAGCTCTGCTGGTTGTACCCTTGTATTTATAAATCACAATTACATGAGAGTGGAGATTTAATTTATTCTATGGACTAAAGACAGGAAGTGTATCAAACTTTGAAGGGCAAGGGTTATGTGTGTGGCATGAAAAGGTGAAGGGGATATAAATGTATTAGTTTGTCATTAAAGGAAGAGCTTCACAACCAAAAGTTCCATATCATATTAAAACATGTTGGCATTTAAACATTTAGGGTCGTGTTATTGTATTGTATTTAAAGTGTTTGTATCTCATTTTAGAATGTAGTCATGTGCAATACTTTGGTAAAATGACAGGTGACAAAGTGCTTTAAAAGTACAAAGACGACAAACAAACTGCTTCAATGCAGTAATGCAAGTAAATATGATTCCTTGTTTTCTATCTGTGCCACAGTGAGACATTCAAATCTGGACATAACTAAGAGAATAAAGTAAAGTTACAGTGCAAAGTTAAAAATAAATTCATCTGTTTAACCCTTGGGTCTCGTCCAGTGCCAGCCGCAGCAGCATTGAATGATCTGTGCTGTACAGTTGAGTGAAGTGTATCTTTAAAGTGGAGCGCTGAGACTCCCTGCAGAAATTCCAGTAGCCTCAGCACTTTGATACGTAGCAGACATCCCAGCAGGGAAGCAGACATTACTCACAGGGGTCAGATCGCATGTACTGTACATGTATGGATTCGTATCTGCAGCACAAACACACACTGTATGTTCCCACACTGTAACGTGTTTATGAAAACGCATAAACGACATGTTTGGTGGCTGAAGTTCTGAGGGTCTCAGAGACATGATGATCCTGAAGTTTTCCTCCAGCGGTTTGAGGATGGATGAGTGTGGGGAGGTGAAATGGAGATGTCAGCAGAAGTCTCATCCTTATCGAGGTCTGACACCAGCATTAAAGGTTCGAAAAGAAAACAGTGGAAGCCAACAAGTATTTTCTTCTGTTTTTGGAAAATCCGAGGATCCTGCAGCAGTGATTATGGCCGTGCAGCTCCATGGCAGAGGTGGTTGAAAGAGGAGCCTGGAGGATTGTGTTACTGCCCTGGATCCAGGAAAGGCAAGTCTGCCTCTGCTGCTGCTTTCCTGGTTGTGGAGCACACACTCGCAGAGCTGTGTGTCCACCACAAACAAATGACTCACACAGAAGGATTAGACAAGTCGTTTAAAGGTGCAGTGTGTAAGATCTCTGGCATTTTTTGTCACTTCTATCGATTAGAATAGAATTACAAAACAATTATACGATATTTGGCATTTTCACCCCAATGTGTGACTTTATTTTTACATAACCCCAAAATGAGCCCATTAATGTATATTTACATATTTATATAGGCTGAAGTCTACCATAGGTTCTCCTGCACGTTCAGAAGGGTGGGGTGGTGGATACAACATGCAACTTCACCTCTAGAGGTCACCAAATCTTACACACTGCACCTTTAATGACAACTGAGGGTTACCATAGCTTCTCCTGTATACTCGGATGGGAAGGGTGAGCTCCAACACTGAATCCGCTTCTCATGATACATCCCTGGAAAATATGAAACTTTTTCCAGGGTCACATTTAAGATCATTATCTTCGTGAATGAAATGAATTGTGAAAAACGTATCATCAAAAAGCATCTGCGTGAGTCTGAAAATGTTTCCATTTGCTTTGTTTCAGATAATAATACATTGATTTCAGGAGTTCACTATCTTGCCCAAGGACACTCGGGACTGAACCACCATTCATCTGATTAAAGAAACTGTGCACTGTTTTCACTGGCAAAGAATCTCCGGAGGAATATTATTCTTTATTCCCATGGTTGGCTCCTTTGATTTCTTCTGTTTTCTCTTTAATTAGCTCATTGGAGCTCAGCTCTGTGTCTTATCACCACCGGTCATGTCGCTGCACGTGTGAAAGGATTTAAACTGTGGCACCGCTGTGGCTGACTGTACTGGCACCTTGAGTTACAGCCACTTCAAAGTTTGGTATTAGAGCTCCATTAACCACCAGTAATTAAAGTGTCACTTTAAATGGCATGAGGTGCACAGCTCTACCCGGACTGTAAAAAAAAGTAGTTATGCAGAAAGCATGGTTTCCTGCAGTCCGCCCTCATTACCAGAGTCTGGCAGAGGTGGTGCAGTGTGTGTTCCATGTGTAACATGTTGGCTATAATTTCCTCTCAGCGCTCACCTTTGTTTTGTCAGCTTGTAAATTTGTTACCTATTAAATGAAACTGTGTGGGAATCGCTGGTGAAGTTACAGTTTCTTGAAATGCACATTTTACATATTCTGGCCTCTTTACATTCAAATGTTCTTGTATTAGGTCCAGATGCTACCAGCATTTCATACTGTAAATACTTTGTGAGCACTTGAAAGGACAAATACTTTCCATACCACACAGGCACAAAGCAAATCAAAATAGAAAAAAAAATATCTGGGTCCATTTAACATCAGACGGAGAGAAGATTCAAATGCCTGTTAGAGACTAGACTCAACATCTGGAGAAAATATGATGAGCAGCTCCACAAGAAAGAGGGGCGGAGCTCCGTATGTGGGATATGAGCAGACTCAAGTATTTACACGTACTGTGGTAAAGACGTCTTTTATGATGCCAATCTATTGAACAGAATCAACGTTTGGGCCAAATTGACTCACATTATATGTGCAGCATGGAATGCATGTGTTAAAGGAATACTATGTGCTTTTGAAGTGTGTGTGTGTGGGGGGGGGGGGAGGTTGTTCTTGTGCATAGTAAATGTATGACATGCAGTATACAGCTCTCATCGTGCATCGTGTCCAAACTCAAACCAGACTTCATGTTGTTCTTCATGGGGACAGAAAAAAAAAGTCTTCTGGCAGCATAAAATGAGGCCAGTGACTTTCTAACGGAGCACTGGGTTGAGAGTCGTCGCTGAGAGTAGTTGCAGCAGTTTGTGTTGCTTTCAGGCTGCTTCTTTGTTCCACTCCATGTTCTCAATAGATTGATCTACACACATTAGCACAACAGCATCAACGCTGTATTACTCCATGACAGAGGTCACAGAGGTCAGACCCAAGTGATAAGTGAGCGTCACTTATATGAACTTCACTTGTGTGTAGTTTTTCTGTGTTCATCGTGTAGATGTTCATCGCATGTAGAGGTCGTGACAGCAGCCCGACAGCACTGAACCCACTGGAACTGTTCTTATCATGGCGCACGATTCATATGAATTAGTTGACTGAGCTCTGCTTTATAATATGGAGATGTGAGACATTTAAAGGGTACCGATTAACAGCGAGAGAAAGAGCTCTATGTGAAGCAATGAACATAGGACAAAACAAACAAAAGAATAAACTAAACAAACACTGTTGCACTCTTAGGGTCTTCATTTGAAGCCCATTTCGTCCAACAGTGAAGTGATTATGTCTTTCTTTCTTTGGACGGATGAAAAATAGAAAAAAATAAAACGGCCCTGGAAAATTAAATTGGGTTTTCAGAGTTGTAGAGGCATTTTGTCCTTCTTGCCAAATTCAATATAATAACTGTAAAACTATTACAACATGAGAAGTGTTGGTGTTGGCAGCCGGTCAGAGCAGGGGCAGTAAAACACTGCCATGTGAGACAGGCTACCATGTGAGACAGGCAGCCATGTGAGACAGGCTGCCATGTGCCTGCATGAATCTGACGTGTGTTATCTGTCTGATGTCCACCTCTGGGAAATGTTCCAACCTGGTTTAATTGGAAATATTGACTGTCACCTGAGTCTGAGTGACTCCCAGAGGCTGTAACGAAAACTTCATACTTCACTATTATGACTTTTCCAGCAGTATAACACTGGGTCCACTGTCTGTGTGGCATCAACTGGAATATTTCTGAGTGCGTGGAAGAACGTATTTCCTCACTTCTGTCATAAAGAAACAGAATATCAATCTGCAGCGACTCCACAGTAAATAACACGCGCGTTTATGAGGCCAAAGACGTCCCTGTGTGGAGGGAGGGAGGGAGGCCTCCCGCAGGAGAGCAGCTTTGGTCAGCTGGTGTGAAGGACATTTCTCAGCTGGGTTCTGCTCGGCCCGGATCACCTGCAGGCAAAGGGCAGAAAAGCAGCGGCAATAAACTGCTCAGAGTCAGAGTCAGAGTCACAGGAGGTGTCCAGAGTCAACCCAGCTTGTTTGATTTGGTTGGTGTCTCTCATTCAGCTCCTTTACTACTTGTTTTGATATATGGATATTTCTGGTCGTGTGTTAGTCAAACAAATCACAGGGAAGGTGAGGCGCTCGGTTGGGGAATTAGTTTTCACCCCACATGTGCGCGGCTGGGTATGACTTACCTTCCCCTCAGCTTTGTGCAGGCGGCCGGGACGTGTGCCAAAAGCCCTTAAAATAAAGAAAGGAGAAAAATTGAATCCCCATCGCAAACACGGCAAAGCTCGGGGCTGATTAAGAGCCCATTCAGAAAAACAACACCTCTGCAGCCGCATAATAATTCCATTTATTCCACTGGATATTTTCTTTTGACACGTGAGACTCTGACTCGGATCGGGAATGAAAAGCGATGCATTTGTTTTTGGTTTGTATCGTTTTACGCAGTAGCCGTGTCACAGAGGAATTTCTCTTGCCAGGAATAATTGAAGGTGATATTTTGGGTCAGAGTGAAAAGGCTCCTGTGTCCCTGGTTTTCATAGCTCAGGCCGGAGGACTCCGTCAACGCTGCTGATAATCATTTCAGATTAGACGAAGTTGAATGGTTCCTGTGGAAATCTGCTCGAGGAACACTAACAATCCTTCAATACATCAAAGATAAATACAACTCGTACAGTTCAAACACTTATTAATATTAAGAAATACATGCTCATCATTAAAACAAATGTTTTTTTGACTGAAAGAATACAATTACAGAAACTTTTTATTGACTGGGCCACATCTACCCATTCATTATGTCTCTCTGTTGCCATAGAAACAGCCACACACGCAAATGCACGCTGTTGTTGATGTTCTGACAAACCATATTTGTCATAAAGTTGTATTTGACATGCTCCTTGTCTGTTGCCCTCTCACTGATTCAGCATGATGCTTCTTTCATTTTCCTCACTGACAGAGAACTCTCTCAAGACCTGCCTCATTTTCACAAAACACAAATATATCGACCTCAGCATCGGTCATCAGGTGTGCATGGTTGTTCACATCAACATCAATTCATGTGCACACAGTCAAACATACTTTACAAATAGCTTCAACAGCAGACTGTATGTGGTATCTAGACTGTTATCCGGACATTCCATCTTTTACTAACATCTAATATGTGTAAATTATTTCATACATACATACATGTATGTATGTATGTATGCATACACATGTATATGTGTATATGTGTAATGACGTATGTAAGTAATTATTCTGAACATATTCAAAATAATAACACCTTATACGGTGTGCACAAATTGAGATACAACTATATACAATTGAGGTGCAACTCTATGTATTGTTGCCTCTTTACTGCCACTGAAGGACAACACTGCCCCCTGCTGTCCAGTGTCTGTAACCCCCCTGTTTGTCGGCTCTGGTCAGTTTTCATTCATTTGCTTCAGTTTGAAAAATGATCGATGATCAATTCTGACATCCGACATTTATTAAATAAAAGTTAAACACGAGAGAAAAGCAGATTTGTCTCTTATTGTAGAGGCGCTATTTTCCAAAGTGTTCACTAGATGGCGTGAATGTATCGCCACTCGAAACAAGAGACATGTCTTGTTGCCATGGTGACGACGCCGGACACTGAAAACGGTGGTACGTCATTTGACATACCTCTACACTTCATTTCATATAAGGTAAATAAAACCACTTACATTGTTAATATTTGCCTCTATTTTAATGTCGGTCGTGATTCCGGTTGCTTGTGTTGATGTGTGGGTTCAAAATGATCGTTAATGGACGTCTTCAGCCCAGAAATAATTCACCCGGATATCCCATGATGCATCACTTTATTTTGTCTAGTAGCTCAGGGAGATGAGAGGAAGCTGACATAGGCGTCCTCCACTCTCTCCTCTCCTGTCGCCGGACCCAGGCACCGAGCCGACCTGACGCCCAGCAGCATCACCGTCATGCCCCGCAGGCCGGAGCGCACTTAGCCGGTGTGGCTGCTCGGTTCGACTGCACCTTACAACCGACAATTGGACACCCGACTTGGCGTATTCTGAGTCACAAGGTAAGCGTTTAGACAAGATGCTTAGCCGCTGTAGCCTCGTTAGCTCTTAGCATCAATAAAGCCTCATTCAAACTCCCCTCTGTGTTTATGAACAGGCTGCTTCATTCGGGGATGTATTTAACTGTCATTCTCTAAAATAATTTGACTTATTTCCTCTCTTATTGTAATTGTCTTTTTTCAAATTCGGCATTAGTCTAAACAAGTGAACGTTCGTGACATTTTAACATTTAGCATGATATTCCTTCTCAATCTTTGAATAGCTTACAAGGTTGTCAGAAGCTAATGTACGACCTATTGGTAGTAAACACGCCCTTTTGAATAATAAAACCCATTAGTTGTCAATAACATTTATGCCGAATTTATTTGGACTGCTCCATCACTAAAATGGAATATTTGTTAATGTTTGTCAACGCTATTTGTTCTTTACAGTGTAGCGAGCGAGAATGAATATGTAGGATTGTAAAGGGAGTCTGGTGTGACGTGATCTCCATTCAGTAGACAACACCTTCCGAAAAGCTAGCTTGTTTGCGGTCTCCTTAGAGTGCTCTGCCGCAGCAGTACACAACATTAGCTGCAAGGACACGCTTTGTTATGACAGTATCCAACACAGTGAAGGCACCCGACAGGGCACGAGCTCTTGAACCAGAAGTGTTTGTATCGATGAACAGGCGCCGCTCGTCAGGCCTCGGATTAACTATTGTTGCTTTCGTGCGATGGTGATGATGAAGTAAGGTCGTGTCCTGTGATCTCTGCTGGTTTGAAACCTGTCAGTTATGCCAGTGTGTGGTATTGGCGCTCTGGCACACACACGCACGCACACACACACACACACACACACACACACACACACACACACACACACACACACACACACACACACACACACACACACACACACACACAGAGAGACAGAGACACACAGATAGCACCAGTGGCAGCAGTGGTTTAATGTGAGCCGTGGGTTTGGGGTGCTGTCCGCAATGCAGGTGCTGAAACTGGAAGTATGAAGCGTCCCTGCCTGCCACAGCTTTATATCTCGTTACACCTCCTCCATACAGGGTTAGTGCTGTTTACACTGGCTGTTACACTCTTTTACACTATTTGTTATTATTATTGCTGAAGTCTGGCATAGATATCTAAGTTTATTATCGTGCAGCGTAGCCTTGTGGGAGGTGTACTCCAGAGTAGAGCTGCAACTAATGATTATTTTGGTAAACAAATAATGTGTCCATCTTCATCACTGTTACACAAAAATAAGACTAAGCCACATATTGTCATCTCCAACAGTTGATCTGACAAACATCACTCTGTACACTCTTACAAATAACTTCCAAATGACAACAATACAATGAAAAGAGTGGAAATATATTGTTTTTTGTAGCACATTTGAGCCCATCTACTGCCTCCACTTCAAAAGACAAATGTTACGCTCTTAAACTGATTAGATTGATAGAAAACCAAATTAGCTGCCCTCTATCTTAATGTGGAGGTGCGGCCCCATCCCATTGTCTGTTTCAAGGGTCTAGATTCACTTATTTACTGTCCAGATCATACGCAACTCTTCCACACCAAAACAAAATTGCAGCTTAACGAGGTCATGAAATACTGCAGCTCACCTGTGAATAATTTACCAGAGAAAACCAGCAGTCTATTCAGAGGAGATATTCAAATAAAATGCATGATGTATTTAGGATATTTTTTTGTCCACAGAATCTGAAACAGTTCTCTGCTTAGCTCTTTCCAAGATGATGATGGAAGCTACTAGGTCTTGTTTCACGTTGCTGCAATTCATTGATTATTCATGCCCTCTCCATGAGGACATGCTGGTTTGTGTAAAAGGGATGAGAAAGACATTGTTAAAAACTTGGCAGATTTACCCTCTGTGCTGTCTCCATAATGGAATAGGTACATTAACTTTATTGTCTCTTGTGATTCCTTGATGTGACCGTCACCTCCATGCTGCCCTGGAGTCGGCTAAGGTGATGATGCCTCTGCGACTGGGAAGCTATGTAAGCTATTCTAGGAAGGGGATGGGGATGAGGGACGGGGGATGCGGATGCAATGCAGGCTTTACCGGAAGGACGCCACATTACTCATCAATAATAGATTATCTCTTCATCCTCTACGACACAGTGCTGACTCCATCTGTGAGGACCAGTCTGGTCTCTCTGCTTATTTCCTCAAGCTTCTCTCTTTCTTCTTTGTAAACATTGGGGCGAGATAACGCACTTGCAGAAAACTTAAGTGGAGTGTGTTCCAGCCATGTGTCATGGGCTGTGTTGTATTATTCATGCCTGTGAGCGGATGATGTAAGAGTAAGAGGATGTTTTATTCAAGCACACTTGACTGTATGTGCGCAGGGAGAGGCTCACTCTGCACTCAGGAGGGGGGTGTTTCACAGGGATCAATGTGCTCTCCACTCTCTCAGCCCCTAAGAGCCGTCTGGCTGAGGGGGGGGAGACATTGGGACTGAGTGATTGTATACCTCTCATTCTCTCTCTCTCCCCCTCTGGAGACAAGGACATCCAGTGGAGGCAGGGTAGAGGAAGGTGGGGCGAGGCAGAGACTTACTCAACAGCGCTGCCACACCCAGTGTCATTGTGGTGCCTGTTAGCGTGCTCTGCTTCATGTGTTAGCATTACTGTGGACTCTGGAGGGGAGTATTCACACAGAGTGAGCTGTCCTGACTATCATTTTTTGGAAAAGCGATTTCAAAGGATTTGCACCCGAAAGAGTATTTGCCTCTTTGGTCCCAGTTTAAGAATTGCATCTTTCTTCTGTGATGTTTTAAAAACATTGCATTGTCCAATTTTTTTATTAGCATGTATCAAATGAATGTTACTGTACAGATGTCTGCTTTTTGAAACCACTCACACTCAACCCCCACCGGTTATAAATCAATGACTTCATTTCCAGAGATTGGCCATTAATCACCGCGAACACAAGCAGAGCAGGAGTACTTCCATCCCCTTATCATTTCTCTGGTCTCGCCCTGCATTGTGGCTGACTTTGGTTGGCATTATCCAACGCATACTGTGGAGACAGAGCGGAGCTGGAGCACATCCCAAACCTCAGACGTTTATGGGCAAAAGAGTGGGAATTAACAGCTCATTTGCCAAATCTGTTAAACTGCAATTTATCTTCCTCTCTCCCTCTCTCCCTCTCTCTTTGTTGTCTATACATCTTCCTCTGAAAGTTACGAGTCCGAAGTGTGCCCCAAAGTAATCAGCCATGGCATCAGCAAATGTAAGCCTGGAGAATCAGTTGCACAGCGCGCAGAAAAACCTGCTGTTCCTCCAACAGGACCACGCCAACACACTGAAGGGGCTGCACGCAGAGATCCGCAGATTACAGCAGCAGTGCACAGGTGGGCACAGTCACCTTTCTTTCCAGCTCATCACAAAATGTAGCATGTGATTCCTAAAAACAACAAAAATACGAATATCTGCAGGGACCCTGTTGTTTTCCAATCAAACGCCAACCAGCCAGTGTGCTGTGTGACCATTATTGAACCTTTTAGAGAGAATGAGATGACATATGGGAAATGCACTCACACTATGGAGTGTGCACGCCCCTGCACAACAGTGGGAAATATGCATCGATCGCACCTCCCGTAATAGATGCACTCTACTGCGAAGCGAGATAGTCACCAGGTTCACTTGTATCCTTGGTTCACCTGTCACCAGAGCTGATATCCAAGTCTCACTAATCCTGTTTAACGCAGACTCTACTATGTGGACATCTCAGACATGTTTTCCCAAACGTTGGTCAGTGTTAGTTGGGTTGTGTTGGGTCCATACTCTTTGTTCAACCTCTGGTACAACCTGACATGACATGACCCTCTCTTGTTCTCGTCACAGACCTGACATATGAGCTCACCGTGAGAAGCTCCGATCCCTCAGGTAAGCAACCATCACTCTGTGTAACACTCAACATATTAGCTGTGACATCCAAGGTTTACTGGCACTAGCAACAATAATCAATAATGATGAAGACGTTTTATTATACTCAGGATTGTGATTGATCTGTTTGTGTCTTCGTGGAGAATAACAGGAGTATGACTTCAGTAAAAGTCCCTTTAATGGATAGATATATACGTCAAACCATTTTCTCAATTCAAAAATAAATACATTTAGAAATAGTTGACTTTCCTCTTTATGTTTGCTCTCTAGTTTGATCATATCATCACATATTACTGGTCTTTAAGTTTAAGTCCCACTCCAGGGACAGAAACATTTCTTTCCTCCATTTTTAATATAATGGCACTGCATAATTAATACATCTCTTGTTCTCTATTGTGTGATCATGACATCTGTTTTAAGATCCAAAGGTCAGTTTTACATCTACACCACTGCTTTATATAGTGAAAGTCAAAAGTCGCAGCAGACAAACTCTAAAACTGTCTGACCTGTAAATCTGTGTATTCTATACAAACACATCTTTGTGTAAGTGGAGAGAGTGGAGGGCTCTGTATGTTTCCTGGTAACACCAGGAAGGCATTGCATTGTGGGACTCCCCCATCCAGTCTTCATTAGTGCTCCCACTTCTCATTGCCAAGCCCCCCCCCCGTAACCATGGCTTTGACATGTAGTCACAACACTGATCTGATTCAGACCCGGCTCCACTGTCTTGTCATGGGCCTGATATACAGCACAACAGAGAACAGTGCAGTCTGGGAGGCTCCCTCACTCAGTTCACTTCACGCACGGGCCTGTGATGACCCCGCTGATGATGTGTGTATGCAAAGAGGAAGCATGTTTCATCCCAACGGGAGTCACGGCGTGTTACCAGCTTTCTGACGTGGCCTAGATCCGAGTGATGCTGCTGCCGTGTTGCCAGGGCCTGCAGTTAGAGGCACTATCATGTTAGAGTGGGACATCTCGGAGAGTGGAGAGCAGGAAATGAGATTATCTGTCACTGGGCTAATGCACAGCCTGCAACCTACTTAGTGCGGCAGGGCTCGGCTGCTCCAGCTGGGGTTCAACATTTACCAGCTCCCTTTCAAAAAAAAAACAACCATGGGAGTTAAGCAGCTTTCCCACTGCTTGAAGGAGGAGTATAGGAAATAAAATGTAAACAAAGACATCGGAACTGTGTGATATACAGACAATGTTTGTTTTGCATATACAGCTGTATTAGGTGTAGATGGGAAGGGGGTTGGGGACTGCAGTGATGAAGGTCAGAGGAAAGCATTGTCTTTAGAGCTGTAACGTGAGACTGGAGTCCAGCGCAGACGAGTCTCCATAGGATCATTGTGATTATCAGCAGGCAGACTGCATATACTGATTGTCTGCGCTTAATGTACTAATGGCTGCTCCAGTCTGCAGTGTGTGTGTGTGTTTGTATTTCTAATCCACCATTTATATATTTACATTGTACAACCCCGCGCCCACGTCGCGAGCCTCACGTTTCATCGCTCTCTCCTGTGTGTGCAGACAGCAGCGAGGTCCGCTGCAAGGAGCTGCAGAGGAGGTGCGAGGAGCTGGAGGCCGAGCTGAAGAAGAAGGAGGAGGAGAACACGGAGCTGCTCCGCGACCTGGAGCAGAAGAACGCCATGATCTCCGTCCTGGAAAACACCATCAAGGAGCGGGAGAAGAAGTACTTGGAGGAGCTGAAGATGAAGAGCCACAAACTGGCCATCCTGTCCGGGGAGCTGGAGCAGAGGGCGAGCACCATCGCGTACCTCACCTCGCAACTCCACGCCACGAAGAAGAAGCTGTTGGCGGGCAGCTCGTCGGAGGCCAGCCCCAACGTCAGCCCGGTCACATCCTACAAGCCCACGCCGCCTCCGGCGAAGGACAGACAGCCGGAGACCCCTCGCCGCCGCATGAAGAAGAGCCTCTCGCAGCCGCTTCACCCAGAGCTGACAGAGGTGTACCGGCTCGGCCAGGATGGGAGGCGGCTGGTTTTGCGGGAGACTGTCGACGCCATGCCTGACCCCACCCCCTTCCTCCAGGCCGGCAGAGAATCGCCAGAACCCCAGGTGGTGCGTGAGCGGCCCGCCGTCATCCCTCCCATCGCCTCAGACCGCTCGCCCGTCCCGCCTCTCGGTGCCACAGCCAGCCCTCGCCACAGCCCCGCCCGAGATCGTCAGTACAGGGCCCACGTGGGTGTGGCGCACCGCATCCCACACGGCACCCTGCCCGTGGCTCCCCCGCAGGCCGAGTTGGAAACACTGGCCGTGGACCAGGTCAATGAGGAGAAGGTTGTTCGGAAGCGCTCGGGAGCCGACAGGACAGTTTAACGCTGCAATGCTAAATGCGCATCAATGCACATCCACACCTACTGTACATACACTACACTGCAAGAGCAGGGAGGGGTCCGACGCACTGTGTAGCCTGCTTTTTACACAACATTGCAATGTACAAAAACAACCACAAAATGATGATTTTGTTTATGGTATTTCATGAAGAGTTTTTCTTAATATATAGTAGAGGAAGACTACTATAAAGCATGCCAAATGTTTCTTAATACAGCCCATTTAGATCTCGTCTATTGCATTTTGTTTGTTTTTGTTTTGCTTTCACTTCATATGGTGCACACGACAAACACTTGGCCAAATATCTGCATCAGTGCCTGCTTGACCAGTTCGTACATGAGCTGCGTAGTGTAGTCATGGCCAGACCATATCTCTGTGCACTCCCGTTTCCTCAGTGTTGTCATATCAACACAGCTATTTAACAAGACGTCTGCAGCTGCGTAGGACTAGGATTGAAACGATTAACAGTAAATGCTTCCCACATGTCTTTCCTCTTCTTGTATGATAATATAACTGTAGGTACAAGCTGCATAATGTGCAATGGAAACCTGCTGGTTGTCAAGGTGAAAGAGCTGTAATTTCACCATGCTTTTGTTGACTGGAGAGAACAGCAGCGACGTGTGTGTGTGTGTGTGTGGATGCAGTATGAAACAAGGGTGAACAGGGAGTCCGTGTGTGATGGTTAGAGAGAGAGACTGTGTGTGTGTGTGTGTGTGTCAGAGCGAGACAATGAAGGCCATTGAGAGAATTAAGTTCGGGCTCAAACAATATCCATTGATGTTATTTGTGATACAAGGGCATTTTTGAAAACACTGCTGTAATAGGATTTTGTGATATTATTATAATTATTATTAATAATAATAATCTGTACTTTATAAAGGCTGTACATTTGTAATGGATTCCTTTTTTTATTTATTATTTCATAGAGAACACAAAGGCACCTCAGTAGTTTGTGCACCACCAAGATGGTGATTATAATCACTTCATGATCTGCTTTTCACAGTAACACCACTTGTCCTTGAAGTATATGATCAGTACAATAAAGCTGTGCTTTTTGGGTTGTTTATGTGGTTCTTGTGTAAACTGATGAGGTGTTTTCTCATGATTTTCATACTTGTTAAGTCATCCAATGCTCCCTTTTGCACTGTAATACAATTAGTTATGGGTACTATGGTTTGATAAGGGGACTGTATGTGTAAGGGGACAGCGCTGTGCTGCTCCCCTGGATGATGTGGAGATGTAGTGTTCCACTGTAGCGCACTTCACAGCTGCCTGTTAAAGTGAGTACAAACCGTTATGCACCGACAACCATCCTGTATCACAAAGAATAAAATGACAGTGCCTCTCAGCAACTTTATCCGCAACTGATTCTGAACGTTCTATTGTCACTGCAAACTTATCTTTAAGTTATGTGTTAAAAATCTTTGAATAAACACAATGATACTATTTCCTTCTGAGGATGAGGAAATCTTTCTTTGATTAATTCAAAGAAGCAGCATTACAGCAAGCAGGAAGCTGTAACTGATGGTTTATTACTGTAATAGTTATTATTTGTGTCACAAACCTTGTCTATGTGATTCCACTCTGCTCTGCCAACATAATGTCTCCTTGAAATCTGAATTTTCACCGAAAACATTGTAGCATGTTGTGTAGGAGTGTTGGGACTTCCCAGCATGCTTTGGGGGCAGTGAGTAGCAGGAACTGTCTACCGTTGGAATTGTTTTATTTTTGTTGATTTTGCCTGTTTGTGTGTTGTTGTGGTGCTTGTTTCTTTTGGGGACATTCCCTTTGTTGTTTTTTGTTCGCTATCTGGGACATTTAGTGTAGCACCATGACTCTTTCACCCTCGTTTTCATTAGTGCGCTTTGTGTGCAGACGAAATAGGTCGTGGCGATAATGTGTTAGCCGAAAGGGAGCGTCAGCTACATTACTTTTCAAAGTAGAATAAAAGTTATGACACGTTAGTATGTCGTAAGAGACCCACACCACGTCATAGTAATTGCCGTGCAGACATAGTAAAATATCGCATATATCTTAAAGCAGAGTGCTTATGAGTGATGACTGACCATCACATTTTACGATCATGACCATTTTGATGGCGGTTAAAGATGAAAAACGACGTCAGATGTGGCGAATCTGCGGCTCTTAAACAACATGCGGACCTTTTGACTGCTTGTGTGCAGTTCTTTTCTATTCTTGAAATTCATACTTAATTTGTGGATAAAATTCATTTGAATATGATGTAATACCAACACATTATACTATACAATACAAGATAATAACAATTCTGTGACAGTTCCGAAATCTCCCACGCTCCGTGAAGGGAGCTAACGCGGATGTAAACACGGCGCAGGTGGACTTGAGCTAAGGCAGTGCTTCTCAAATAGTGGGGGGCTCCGTCAAGGGGGGCGCGTTTGACCTCGGGGAACATGCTTTTTGCACCTCTACTACATTCGCTCGGTAGTGTAGGGTTTTGTTTGCACTGAGCATGCGCGCTTTGCACACAGCACAGAGTATG
>JAFBJT010007455.1:0-22087 GCA_016785325.1 Chascanopsetta lugubris
ATATATATACACACACGTGCATGTTTAAGGATATATATGTATATATACAACTAGAGCTAGAATATATTGCTGCGCATCTTTATACAGAAATACTGTAAGCTGCAGCCAAACCCACCCAAAAATTGTTCATGCATCTCCGATGATGCATGAACAATCAGCAGCAGAACAACTTACCAAGGTGCTCAGGCCACTAGGGGAGCTAATGCCATGTTTTTACATCAAGATGCAAATAAGGTCAAAGTGTTTGCCATCCAAAGTCAGAAGGTATTTTAAAAAGGTGGCTGCAAACTTTGGCAAGAGACTGCTGACATCCTCAATTAGCATTTCCTGTAAGCCCTGTGCTTTTTTTTTTTTTTTTAAATATGTGAATATTGAAAAAAAGGTCATTAATGTGTTGTAGAAACACTTAAATGACTAAATGCAAACAGCTTTGTTTATAATGCCCGTGTTCTTTCAACTTTCTGCCTTCAAAGCACTTCTCGCTCAAGTAAACTGCATGGTAAGGCGAGAAATACTTTGGTACATCTGTTGTCGTTTTCCAAGAAAAGGTCAAATTCTCTGCTTGTTGCATTGAAAGGTTGGAATGGTGTTTTCTTGTTCAACATGTAGCCGCTCTGAATACCAGCTTTAAAAATCAATGGGAACATTAGTTCATGTCTGACTACAGACACAACTATGTGGACGTTCTGAAGAGAGAGTGGTGAGGAGGGTGGGGCGTTTAGGAAACATGCACCTGTGAGTTTGGGTTGATGTTTCGTATCATTCGATGATGAAATTGAAGTTGAAATTCAAGCCGATTATCTGGTTCATAAAAGGTGGGCGTGTGTCAGGTTTCTTTGCGCTACCCTCAGTTGGTTGCGGGGGTGGGTGCAGCGTTGGAGTTGGGTGGATTCAGCTTCATGGTGGTGAAAAAATCCACCAGCTGACTGGGAACTTCTGCCAGCACACTCTTAGCCAGCGCTTCTCTTGGAGCCTGAGGAGCAGAACAAGTCCAGATTCAGTGTGTGAGCTGGAACATTGACTTTGTGATCAACATCAGAGTTAAGATGACAGCGGCATGGATGAAGCAAGGGGCGCATGCGGATACGAACAGTTCAAGGAAAATCTCCTCCTCTTTGATTCTTCTACATCAGATGGAATTTTGGTTGTGAGCCGGCCCTGTCCTAACTTTTCATCACTTGAGGAAATGAGGATGCAGACGCTCCTGATGGCTTCCTGGTTGGGTCTGATCAGTCCCATACCAATGGAAAATAACGGCTTGAAATGCTACAAGTCCAAGCAAAGAACTTCCTGCTCCTACATTTCATCGCTGCTACTTCCTGTTTGAATGATTTCCTCCAGCAAAGAAAAAGAAATATAGGACTGACAATCAGCTTTGCACATGCAGACTCTCCACCAGCGAGGGCGAGAGGTTGTATGATCTGCAAGTTGTTTTGTATAGACGGAGAATCTCTCATACAAAGCTATAACACTCGACTGTGATACTATCAATATCGATCAGGAAGTGCTTGAACATGCTTTCACTTTGTTTACATACGAGCCAACATTAAACACACGAAGATTTAACGCTAAGGCCGAGAATACAACAAAAGATCAGTTTGTTATTTGACCAAACATGAGGCAGTTAGAAGAGAAAATAAACAAACCCACTGCTTCAAAATGGCCAACTTTTTTTGTTTCGGTAACAAAAAGAGGAGTTTTTCCTTTTACAATAAACAAGTGCACCACATTTGGTTATTCATGCAGTGAGCGATTAAGCGAGTGAATGAGCCGCTTAATCTCATTTGGGCTAAACACAGACTAGGATGGCATTGGGGTTCAGTGACTTAAGAGTAATTGGGGTACCCCTATGTAGGATTGGGATCGTGGGGAGGCTTCAGTTTGAATAAATTGAAGAAGGAGGCCACTTGTTGAGGTAACTCGGCCAATACACATTGGGCAAGAGCCTGGCTGGGCGCCTGTAATGACATAAATACACAAGGAAGACAGATAAGCTGTGGCAGCTGAGGTGAGGCGCTGGGACCCTCTGTGCCCATAGGTAATTGCTCACGGTGTATTAGTAATCGTATAGAGCCGATAAATCCGGACTGGTGATTACATATTGAGAGGTCACATTTTGAAATGAAGTTCACCGGTTTGTGACAATACACTTCTCCCCATCCATCTGTTTTTGGGGGAAGAACATGAACGGCGCACTCGGCAGTGTTGACTTTTTTCCTGGCAGAGGAGTCAGCGGGCAGAGGTGGTGATGGAGGAAAGCAAACTCAAATTTGAGGAAACCCGTTGCATTGAAGGCAACTGATAAAATAGTTATGTAATTTGTGGCGTGGTGACGCAACTCTTCAATGAGCTTATAACACCACAACTCAGCGAGGGATAAAAGCCATAAACAAGCCCTCTGGCTTGTTGTCTAGACTCTAATTACGTGGGAAACACTGGCATGTAAAAAAAAAAAAAAATATCTGATAATTGATCAGTTATGGGACCTGATATCCGGTCAACCCCATTTAGGAACCTCTGATTGGACATATATGACATATATGCCGTTAATGGATGAAGATACACTTGCAGCAAGCTATGCGAGTTTAGAGTTTACACTAAAATCATCATCACACATACTAAAAGTATGTGTGCAGATTTCAGAGCAAAGAGATGGTTTACGCAGTCAAATCTCAATCAACAACAAACACATTTCGATGCAACATACGAGAAATGTCACCTACATTTTGGAACTCTCTGAATGGCACAAACTGGACGATGTCTCTCATGGCCGACTCGCCAGTCTGAGATCGCAAGCGTCCATCGTCCCCATCCAGGAACTCCATGGCACTGAAGTCTGCTCCCCCGACGCCAACAATGATGATGGACATGGGCAAGCGAGAGGCATTGACGATGGCGTTTCTTGTGTTGTCCATGTCAGTGATCACTCCATCGGTGATGATGAGCAGAACAAAGTATTGCTTCGGGAGCAAAGCAGACAAACAGTTACAGCGGTCGATATGTTGTTGGGCAGAAATGGAGGGGAAAACTTTGATCAATTCTTTAAAATCATCGACCAATAAGTACTGAGAACTGTACTTTGAAATTTGAATTAGAACCCTCTAAAGTCAAGATTTTGTAGACGTTGAAATGGTTCATCTCTCTCCTGAGCAGGCGAATCCAATAACAATACGCCTGGCATCCGAAAAATGGCTTACAAAGGTGATCAGTGTGACATTATCCAAAAAAGTGACACAATGGATGAAGCGATTATTAAATCATCCAGCACTCCAGAGAAAAGTGCATTATATTATACAAACAAAGTTAGGAAACAGAGCCATATGTTGTGGTAAATATCAAACATACTTGATCACTACTTTGTCCCGAGTCCAGTCCTCAAATATGATACAAATCTAACAGAAGCTTACGCACAGACCCATATCACCTCTGAAAAAATGAAGGTTCTGTGCGTGAAGGTCAGTTCAAAGGCAATTCAAATGTTGCATGTTGAAGTTATATGTTATTCTACGAGCACCTGGTCCTTTGACCGCTACAGTATCTGGAACACATGACCATGGTTATGAGAGCATATAGAACAGTCCCACATGGGAATTTCAGAGAAGGCAGACACGCACCGATGCAGTGGTTTGTTGAACAGCTTGCTTCGCAAAGGTGGCTACATGGTTGATGATGGGGGAGAAGTTGGTGGGTCCGTAGAGTTTGACCTGAGGCAGACAGATCCTGTAGGCCTCCACCACCCCTTCTACACCTGCATACACATTCAGACCTGTATCAGCATGCTACAATACAAAGCAACCGTTCAGTACAAAAGTGTATTACGCTACTCTGTCATGCTAGATTGTACTAGTCAGCGTGAACGTAGCTTTGAGGACGCACCTGGACAAAAGGGATTTGATGGGTTGAAATTCAGAGGAAACTCGTGGGAAACCTGTAACACACAAACCATCGGATATTATTTAGTCTCGCTGTGAGAGGAGCCCACATTTACATCTCACACTGCATCGGGAGTGTTTTGTTCCAAACTTTACCTGCCATGTGGGAGGAATCTGCGCTCCGAAGCCAAAGGCGGGGAACATTTTATCACTATACAGAAAATAAAATTAAATGGGTAACTTATCTCACACAAGTGACAGAATCTTTTACAGATCACCTATACAAGCATTGAACAATGATTTCAAAGGTAGCTTCTGTTTACACAGATGTCAAAACTAAAAATGAGAAACAATATAAGATTCTAATTTCAGTGGATACCTCATAATATATCCAATAGAAACATAAACACTAGATTAAAAAGAGATGATGAGCGACAAGCACTTATCATTACAACATGTTTGCAGCTCCTGTGCGCACTAGAAGGTTTTTGAGCATCCAAATCTAAAAAAAATGGAATAAGCCACCGGCTGTTTTTAGTGTAAATAGTTTATATGTAATTTGATTCTTTAAAAACAAGGCAATGTCATTTGTGATGGGTCAAGCATGTGTATCAATGGCTGTCCACACACTCTGCTGATAAGAGTCTGGTCCCAAGATGTTTTGATTTAATGTTGGTCATTCAACTTTATCAATGGAAACTATAGAGAGAGATTTTTCGGATACAGAACTAAAATGATTCTCATATCAATGAGATCGTGTTTATTTCTAATTGAAAACGAACTTGAATCCAGCCAGTGTACCTGTCATAGTCTTGGATGACATTGCCCACAGACCAAATCGCAGAAAGGTACTCGTTCACTCCCTGAGGACTGATGAAGTGCAGAGACTGAGGAGACTTGGGATCCCCATTGGAGCCAGTGAAGTCAATTGCCACCTGCAAGCAGATGCACAAGTGACGCAGTGCACGAAAGTCATTTCAGCACCTCGAAGAATGAACAAAAGCAGACATTCATCAATACTCACGGTAAAATTGATTTGACAGCCCCCCATGATGTAATCCAGGAACGTATACTCCTTCACCACCTATAAGAGATGAAGCCGGTGTTTCACAGAGGCAGATCGGAGAGCAAGTTTCCTTTAAAGTGAGACATCAGCGCAAACACAGAACTTTACCTTGCACAGCTTCACACTCACGACCCCGGAGTTCTTGTAGCCTTTCTTCTTCTGCTTCTTCTTACTGTTGACGCACTCAAACTCTGCCTGAGGAGGAGATCAACGCTGATATCTTGATTCTAAATGACCATTTCAGTTGCTTTGAAGTGATGTATTAAAACTATATACATGTGACACAGCAAATATAAACAAATCACGATGATGGTAAATACGACTAGCCGTGTTTTACCTTCGTCATATGACATTTGCCTCAGAGGTTAAAAGCAAACATGGACAAAGCCATGGGTGAGGAGGATATGAAGCTATTGAACGACAACACAAATGAAATGACCCGACCGTAATTAAAATCTTCTCAGGGTAAGAATTGTAAGCTGTTATAACTTTGCATGAAATTGTAGTTGGAGGATATTCTATTCATCATACTGAAAGCAAAAATAAAAGTAACATCAGCGATTGTAAACTTAGTGATACGACAGGTTGAAATATTTGTTTGTCTTTCGTTGCTACAACAAAACAAAGTCAACACACCCACAGACGCTCATACCGGAGAAGAATGTGATGCTTCTTGGAGGCGTGTCATCGTAGTTTCAAAAGTACCGATGAGATCGTGGGAACCATCGTTGTCATAGTCGTAGCACTCCACCTGGAAATTAATGAGTGAAAAACAGTGATGAGACCGACGAGGCCAGACAGAGAAAACAATGTTTCCATCATTAATGCACAGGGAAAGATCCTCACAAGGAGACGGTTCATGCACATCTACAGGAAACAGAGTTTCCTTATCTATGTTCAAGAGTTTGTTTGGTCAGTTTTAGAGCAGGATGTATAGTTCACTTGCATTCACACACAGTTCCTGTTTGAGCACAGATTTACTCTGCGCTCACAACTGTACCGTGCACGCACACACACAGTATGAGTGGCAGAGCTGAAGCTGGACATCGGTCTTGGAATCGCAGGGGTTTTGTTTGAGGGAGAACTTTGGAAACGAGAGCACAAAAGTCCTGCTTTCAAACTGATTTACAAAGCTCTTCAAAATAAAGATAGTTACAAATCTGGATGGCCAAACGTCACTGAAACTGTGAGAGGAGTTCTGCCGACAGCGAATTGAACCTTTCATATTATGAATTCACTGCAGATGAAAAACACCCAAGAAACACAACATGCCAACCGTGAGACACATGAGTCTACACTACAGAGACATCAGCAGAAACATGAAATATCAGAGGACCGTTTGCAGTTTCAGACAAATGATTTCTAAAACTCTGGGGGTCCGGACATCCGGCGTGAGGTGACATCTTGTATCAATCCCCACCCTTCCGCTCAAACAGTCACTGAAGTCATGGCAAGATGAGAAAAGACAAACACTGGCGCTCTGGGTAACTCACATGTCTTGTACGCTTGGAAACTGCTTCCTTCCTGACAAGTTTGCTTAAGAGGTTAAAAAATAAATATGATCAAGCTAATGCTAACAACGGTGTGAGCATGTTTCGATATGTCTGACAGGGTGAACCAGCTCAGAGAAGCAATGACATTAACCTTCAGATTGTATACAAAAGCTCAATTAGTAATGTAAAATAATAAGCGTGAACATTTAAAGTGCAAAAGGTTCCTGGCGTGCAAACAGTTGATTGTAAAGTAGTGTAACTTACTTTTATTGGTTTGTCCATTTCTCCTCCACAGAGAGACTGGAGAGGGATTCGAAAGGGTTTCCATGTTGGATTCAAGTTGTTGTTCACCACCTGTGGACAAAATAAAGACAACAAGCTGTATCCTCAGTATATATATATATGATGTGCTTCTTCTTACAGCAAATATTGACATATGACACTGCAGTCTCCACCTACACCTATTCAACAGCAGGTGGGAGCAGCGTCAAAGCAGTTTGAGAGTGTGCTTACCTCTGTCCTGTGAGCCAGCTGCCATCCTGTCGGCATTTGCTTGTAGAACTCCAGGTATGGATCTGACTTTCCAAAGAAATCCTAGAAACAAACACGAGAATAAGACACACCAGTGAGTAAGATGCATTGAGAAATGTGTCCTTAAAAAAAGTCTAAAACTGTACCTTGTTGTCAAGTTTCCTTGCTTGCACCTCAAAATTCACCACTCTATTGTCTTTGATTTCCTCTGCATTGATCTAGGGAAGAATACAAGACAAATGAAAGCAGAGTACAAACAAGTTTTGCCAAACAATAATGCAAAATGACTCTTCCTCTCTGCTACTCACGGTGATCGTCCCTTTTCCAGCAGGAGACTTGTTCTTCAAAACAAGTGGTCGTGTGAGTTTTTTACTGGACACAACCTGAAATTGAACAAAAACAGAGAAAGTGTTACTTTGAAGTCAACAGCAAAAGAAGGAGCAGAAACTCGAGTCTGAATAAGCTCACGACGACAGACCCACGTCAAGACGATAAGGCACAGGACATAAACACACCGTCCGGCAGAATGAACAAGTGAGGTCAAATTACTCAGTCTCAGTGTTTCTCAGTGATGTTAATCCTCCATGTCCTCTATGAAGTTACAGCAGAGTCGTATTACACCACTGTATGTTTCCTGGCAGGGGGGGGCATAGTGGTAAGGAGCTTCCACCTGAACCTGAACTGTGAGTCATGTTCTTCCACATCAACACAGAACAGATCTCACCTGACCCAAGGTGCACTCCAGTTCCCCCAGGAAGTCATCGTCACTCAGGTCCACAGTCTTGTTGTCAATGTCATAGATTCCAAACTTCAGTTTTTGAACCATTTCAAAGTAGTAGTCGATGACAAACTTTTTGGCAAACTTCGGGCAAAGGCAGTTCTGGACTTTTTCCGTGCGCTCCAGCTGTGAGGAAGGAGTGGATTCATTTGTGAGAGGGATTTCTGAGATTTCAGAAGTGAGGAAAGTTGCGTGTATTGACACAAAAGCTAATGAAAGAGGAAATGAAGCTGACGTCACTCCTGCTTTACACAAGCACTTTACATCTGAAGTTAACATTTGACTCGGCTCTGAGTGTTGTAACTGCCACACCTTGTAGGATGTGTGATTTCAAACTGACCCGAATGAACATATCTTCTGCCACTCACACACATTCTTAAACTGGTTCACTAGTGTTTTTACTTTTTACGTTATTCAATCAGGCAAAAACTGATTGATGTACTAATTGATATTGAACTGAACATTGTTGGTAACTCATATAGAAATCGATTAACCGGGAATAGACTGCCTGATACAAAAACAGTATTTTTGTACGCTTTTGCAGCAAGTACATTTCTTCTGTTTGAATTCCAATTTATTTGAAAGAAAACCTCTAAACAATGCATGTTGTTTTTCAAACTAACAGCGAGAAATTCTGAAATTGAACAGACACTTAAACTAACTCACAAACGAAGGAAATGTCTGTTAAAAGGGCTTATAGTGACTAATCAATGAATGACCGACAGCAGGTATTTCAAAGTCTGTAGAAAACATCATTAACAATCAGGGAAGTGTCTGAAGTCACCGGGGACATGAGGCTGGACTGCATCTGGTTTGTCGAGGACAGAAATTGAATTAGTGTCAAAATGATCATATAATCGGTGTCTATGTCATTAAAGCCTGGTTGATGAAAAATGATGAGAAGGCCGATTGAGGATGGGTGGCGATCTGGATTGTGAGGCGTATAATATTTGTCAATCAACTTAGAAACATCATTTGAAATATTGATTAACGTTGACTATGGAGTGTATCCAAACACTCCACTGACCTCATACCACTTGGAGTCAGAGCTGCTCATCAGCAGGACACACAGGGGGTCAGACTTGGAGCCGATGTCTTTGTCCAGCAGATGATCACAGGACACGGTCAGCTCCACCTTAGTGACACACTGAGCTGCCATGTCTGACAGGAGAACAGCTGGAGGCATCACACACGGAGCAGGGCATTAGTGCTATGCAGTAGTGGATATTGTTAGCCACATAGTTTGTAACCAGATGTTAGCATGAATGTGGGTAAGCTAGCACAGGAAAAATATACCAAACATATACAATTGTACAGTGTTTAGAATGACGATAACACACATTCTCCATTATTCTGTCGTTAACAGTAAAAACCCTCGCCCAATCCAACAGTCAGTAAACTCTAAGCATGCCGAGGACAGCAATGCTAACCCTTTCGGCTAGCAGCTAATTCCAGCAGCTCAAACAGTGGAAAACAGCCACAGGCAGCCTGATGAGAAAATACCGGACCCTCACGGAAAATACGACTCAATAAATGTTGTGAAGCACAGAGGGTGTGGCGTTCGCAGTCGAGCCGAGTTAGCATTGAAGTTAGCATGTTAGCGTAACTAGTGCTCGAACAGCTAGCTCGAGTTAAACTTCTGATAACGTAAACACTTGGAGTTAGAACAAGGTTAAACGTACCTTTCACTCGACACAGGAAGAGAACACGCTGTCAGGAGATGGTAATAGTCTCCAGTGGGTGTAGAGATATGGATTTAGCGCAGCAGCTCGATTTTCTGTTCCGATCTCCTTAACTCCGCCTCTCCGCCCACCCAAGCGGCAATGACACAGCAACAAACCGAGCCAACCTAATCTGCTGAGGTGTGGGCACACTGCAAACGCCGGAAGGAAAACGGCTACTTTTTATGACTGTAATATATTGAAGGCGTTTTCTTAAACCTTAAATTGATCCTTTCATAGGTTTTTGTGTTTTCTCGTTTTTTGTTAAACATCCGTCATTCGTACCGTGTACTGTAAAAAGCGTTTATCGAATCTATTAAGTCTAAATATGTTCCTTTTTCTATGCCTTTGAACTTCATAGGCACGGTAACCACTGTTATCAAAGACAGCAGACTTCACCTTACAAACGCTGTCCGTTACTTCTCTATCTGCTGTAACCCTTTCTGCAAGCTTCCAATAAATCTATACTGGAGCCATTTCTCTGACCAGAATCGAACAAATAGTTTAAAGTCTTGAGGAAACGAAGAAAGCAACCAACCTTTTTTGGCCATTATCAAAACCTTTGTTCCATCCATTCATCCATTCCACAAAAGTGCCGGTCAGTCAGAGATGAAATTACACAGTATATTTTTAATGTTATGACATTAGGTGGTGCCACAAACATAAAAAAACAGGTCTAATACTCCCACAATTATACATATAAATGAAGTAAAAAACGAATATTTAGTTAGTAAAATTAGGTTTTTTTTCTCCTTAATTGCAAATCATATTCACATAAAATATTGATAAAAATCAACGACAAAGAAAAGTATTTTACATAAGGCAATGGCACAAAGAGTAGTGCACAGAAGTGAACAAACACTGAAGATATCAATGCTAAACATTAAAACAGATGAACGTACACTCAATGACATGTTTGGAGAGATTTGCATAACAGTCAGTTGCATTTGAGGTTTAAATATCTCTTCTTAAGACAGACTGAGCTTTGTTGTGTAAACGTGTTTTTTGCCACATGAACCTGTTCACTAGTGAGATGAATTTGAATTCTCTTGGGTAGAATTTTGTATAAAAACACCAAACAGTACATCAAGCTAAATGAGAAAGTTAATCTAGAAAGATAGAAGAGGACGTGCAAAAACAGCAGCGGGGCACCGCAGCAACGTTTGAGGTGCAAAATCTACATAAGATATAAAACGTATAGAATTCTCATTTGTAAACATCACTGAGGATTTCCTGGTGTTAGTGAAAGTAGCAGTTGACCAAGGTCTGTGGTGTCGATGGAAATGGATGCTATTTGCTGTGAGTTCACTACAAAGACATTTGAACTGAAACATGTCAAGTTCTTGGCTTTTTTATGAGTTAGAATGTCTGACTCACCATGTAGGTGACTTTTTAGCTGCTTCACTTTCTCCACATGCACCAAAGACCAGAGGTCAAGTCACTTCTATGGAGGTGGATTCATACTCAGTGATAAAATCAGAAATCATACTCTTTTCTGGCACTTGAGTCACATACAATCAAATTAATGAGCCATACTAAGTATCTATGCCACAAGCAAGACGGCAAATGTTAGGATGTGTTTGACAGTATGGCTTTGTCAAATATAGACCAATACTATTGGTATATTTCAGCATGCTAGTATGACAATGTTATGACTAATAAATACACTTGCAAAGAAAAAGAAAGACAGGGAACTGCAAACAAACAATGTCAGAGGTTACATGGCCTTGGTAGGTGTAGGTGCTGATAAGAAAGCAGAGTCTCAGGGTGCTTCGCAGGGGGGTGCTGATACGGGTGCGTCGACGTGTGGTGGCTTCTGACCCATGGTGTTGAAGAAGCCCGTCACTTGACCTGGGACCTCTGCCAAGACACTCTGAGCAAGAAGTTCTTGAGGACCCTAAAGAGACATTGCAGAGACAAAGGAAAGAGTGTAAAATGTCATTCATCGGGTTGGTAAAACATGAAAGGGGAACTGTTGTGGTTGAACATGTCAGGTGTTGTTTTTTTGTGTTAGGTGTTAAGTTTGATTCGTTCTTAAAGCCTGTAGTCAGATATGATGGGTTAGTGATGGCGCAGTGATTGCGTACCCTCGCTCCAAATTGTTAATAGCTAAAGCTGATCAAGCAGCAACATTGTGAAAAACAGGGTCAACAAACAACCAGCAACCTACCAACACAGACCTCTACAGACTGCACGTACGTACGCCTAAAAAGAGTGTCGCTTCTCGTGAAGGCCACTGGACGAGCAGGGCACATCCAAAGCCTGGGCCAACACTGAATATCATCCAGTGAGTTTAGCTCACGTCTGAGGGCTCCACTGAGCCACTGCCACCCCCTCCACTACTAGAATTTGACCTTCAGTGTCATGCCAGGTCTAAAACGACACATGACAGACGTGCTCATAAAACTGGAAATGTGGAGTCAAATTGGACAGATTTCTGGTTGCGTACTGGACCACTGTAAAGTAATGGCATGCGAAATGCTGACAGGACATGATTGGGTTTCTATCTAAAGTAATGCAGCTATGGCTCAAATAAGGGTAGGCAGGAGAGGATTGGGGTTGATAAGAGGGGTGGGGCAAAATCCTACATTTCTAGGGAGGACTGGGATCGTTGGGAGGCTTCAGGTCAAATAAATTGAAGAAGGAGGCCACTTGATCAGGCAACTCTGCCAGTACACTCTGGGCAAGGGCTGCAGTGCTTGCCTGAAATAAGATGTGAGGAAAATATTTCAGGATTCAGGAGGATAAGGCAGCGCATGCACACAAAGACAAAATGATGAGACGTACATTCTGGAACTGTCTGAATGGCACAAACTGCACTATGTCCCTCATGGCGGCCTCGCCTGTAGCAGAGCGTAAATTTCCATCGTCTCCGTCCAGGAACTCCATGGCAGAGAAGTCCGCCCCTCCCACTCCCACTATAATGATGGACATGGGCAGACGAGAGGCGTTTACGATGGCGTGGCGGGTCTCGTCCATGTCTGTGATGACTCCGTCGGTGATGATGAGGAGGACAAAGTATTGCTGGTGAAGACAGGAAGGAGGGAAGAGACATTTACATCCAGTGATTTGTGGAAAAAAGAACTTCATTTGAAACGATTTGCACAGAAAACCGTTTACTGTCGGTGTAAACAAGCGTTTGGAATCTGAAACTCACAGAGGCGGTTTCCTGTCGGATGGCCTGTCTGGCAAACTGGGCAACATGGTTGATGACTGGAGAAAAATTGGTTGGGCCGTAAAGCTTCACCTGAGGCAGACACAGCCGGTAGGCCTCAACCACACCTTCTATACCTACAACACAAACACAACCAGAGGCCAAACATTAGCAAACAAAAATAACAAATAATCAGTCCATCACAACATCTTTATCAATTTAGAAGACACGGACAATGAAGTACAGAAGTTACATTTTCTGGTGACAGTACATCAACCATGAACAAAAATGTTGACATGCAGCAAATCTGTTTGTGCTTCGTAAACTATTACCTTAGTTGACTATAGTTAGTCACTTGTGCACTCACATCATGTTGCCTGCCTGAAGTGACTCAGATACACTGGGTTTTTTCAGGGCTGTGCAGACACAGAAACTAAATAGGCAATTTGATTTGCAAATCTGATGTGATGTCACTTGTGTTCTCTGACAAGGAGATGAGAGCGTGAACTCTCATATTTTCCTTTTACGTTTGCCCTGTGCATTGTTGCTATTAAACATGCAGCAATGAATATTAAAAGGTGTAAGTGTAAGGGTTAGCACAGTGAGGGAATTCCCATCAGCCAATCATTACCTTCACAAAATGGATTTGCTGGATTGAAGTTGATGGGAAACTCATGGCTCACCTGCAAATACAAATGATTATAACTATAGACCACAAGCCACCTCATCCGAGACAGTAAGGTAAGTTAGTGATTAATGTTTCAATGTTTTTAAAGACCTTTGTCATCACACAGTGACAGGCCTACACAAATACTGAGGGATGTTGCAAATAAACACTCACATGCCATGTGGGAGGGATCTGGGCTCCAAACCCCAAAACGGGAAACATCTTGTCACTGTGCAATCAAAGTAAATCAATGCAAATGTAATCATTAATGAAAACACAGCATTATACAACAAGACTGTGCGGATGTTCAGACACATAACTTGATTATCACACTACATTTACAGAAAGAGCAGCGTGTCCAAGCTTTTAATGACGTGTATCAACTTACGCTTTGTGACATCATTTTTCATCATCACTGATATGAGGGGGTAGAAAACTAAAATTGTATGAGTATTATTATAAACAAATAAGCCAAATATTGGGACTATGAGTTGTTGCAGTTGGAAATTTCTTTGAACTTATTTTATTCAAGCGTTATTTAACCAGGTAGGTCAGTTGAGAACTGATTCTCCTCATGCTCCAGCTATGATCAAAACTCAAAATGTGTTTATTTGTCAACTTTATGTTGCTGTGAAAAATGGTAGTGCAGCTTGGCAGCCTCCGTAGAGCTGTATCAAGAGATATCACAGGTTTAACTACGGCACAATTTTGCTGCTTTTTTTTTATATCAGTTATTGTCTACTCGTCGGAAAACAGAAGCTTGACTGCATTTGGATTTCTGATGTGTGACAGAAAGCTGTTGCTATCAGTAATCTGTAATTACCTGTCATAGTCCTGGATGACATTACCCACTGCCCAGATGGCTGCCAGATATTCATTGTAGCCCTGTGGGTTGATGTAGTGGAGCGACACGGGGGACTTTGGATCCCCATTAGAACCAGTGAAGTCAATAGCAATCTGGTGACCAAAAACAAACACGTAAAAAAGTAAATAATTACAACCACGATAACGCAAAGTCAATAATTAAGTGCTTAACAGATATTTCTAATACAGATTCAAAAAAATGTTTGCACACTCACAGTGAAGTTAATCTGGCAGCCGCCCATTATGTAATCTAGAAATGTGTAGTCCTTCACCACCTGCAAATATACAGTGATTAGATTAGATTCAACTTGATTATCATAAATACAATTGCAACTGACCAGAAGTACAATAAGCAGCAGGTGCAGGATTGTATGTATGTACAGAAATGAGTGATGCTTATATGCAGTGCTGACAATCATTTTGAAAAATAGAGACAGAAAATGGATAGAATTACAGAAGTCAAGTGAATTCACACAAAAATGTTACAAAACACAGTACCCTGCACTTTTTTATGACAATGACTCCAGAGTTTTTATATCCTCTCTTCTTCTGTTTCTTCTTACTGTTGATGCATTCAAACTCAGCCTGAGAGGATGACAAACACACCAGAGGAATTCAATATGGGGAAACAAATGATCAAATACAAATAAAAGAATAGTTGTCAGTACCGAGTATGTCTGTGACGCCTGCTGTATCTGGCAGAGCGTGGCCTCAAAGGTTCCAATGAGGTCATGAGATCCGCTGTTGTTGTAATCGTGACAGTCGACCTGCGGGAAACACATTCAAGGGAAAGTGAGAAAAAACCTGTTTCATCGTCGTTGACATTAAGGGGGAGGAGTTAAACCTTATCAGTGTGGACGCTACAGACGATGAGACAAAAAAAAAGCATGCTTTGGGTGTGAAGCTTCAAATGTGAAGGTACACACCCTGCTAAAGAAGCATCTAATGCCAAGTTCACACTATATGACTTGCTGCCTTATGATCAGGATGTCTCTTTCAGTTCATACTACTATGGAACTGTCTGGGAGTCGCTGGGAGTCACTAAAGACACAATCTACAGTTCACACAAACTAGAAACGATTGGGAGAGTCAAACGAATGCTCCAGGATGTCCGGCTCACCATGTTTATAGAGTAACACATCGCGTTGGAGGAGAGGTGTAACTAAAACAGCAGATAAAGGGGCACCTGACCAGTATATATACCTTTTTTTATAATAGCATCTTCACAACAACCCACTGTGCTCTGATTGGCTGTTGTAAATTTGTAAAAAAAAAAAAATAATAATTACCCTGTTGCAGAAATGATTCACGATGACAACATTTTGTCTCAGATCTGCGGGATTTCGTTCCAATTTATTTATTTATTTTTTTTCCAATTTGTGGGAAAATCCCATAGTGTGAAGTGGGCATGACAGAAACACACATATAAAAAAAGCCAAACAGGGAGAGAGTGTGTGGCCCACAGCTTGCTCTTTCCTTCAGGCGGGGGGGAGAAGCTGCACCTTTCCAGCTTCTGACCCTCTTCAGTGTTGACACAGGACACAGCATGGAGAGCAGCCAGGACATGAGGAGACAAACTGTGGAGCTACGCTCAGTCTACGAGATGAGAAGCTACAAAAGCTAATGGAAAACCCCTCTACCCGATCCACTGGTCAACTCAGCTGTTAGGAGTGGTGGAAAGCAACAAGCGTTGCTCTTAACCACACCCAGCGGGGGTGTGGGAGCAGGAGTCCACCTGTGGGTCGCTACAGTTAAACATTAAACCACCGGCGATTGGATTAAATGTTAACGTACTTCTGAAACGTCTCTATTTTAGGTCTCTGTCTGGGTAATGAGCTACGTATCCATTGCAGATTGAAAACAGAGATGAGCGTTTCACTCAAGGGGCAACACTGAGCCTCTGTACTCACATACTCATCAAGTGGTGCCACTCCAGTTTGGAATTCAGGGTGTTTGTGTGCTTTGAAGAAGGAATGTGGGGAAAAAAGTGATGATTTCAGCACAAGGCACCAAACATTATGTAAACTTCCAAAGGTTCATAAGAATTGTTTGGGTTTTTTTAATGGGTAATTTATTTTTTGGATTATACAACATGTGAAAGCCTGAGCTTTCACCTGTAAATATACAATTTGTTTGCAGTAAGTACTTTTTGTTCAGTGAACAGTCAGTAATGTTAGAGCAGACTCTACCAGTGCTGTAACTGCTGATTCAGTTGTCACTGATACTTACAATTATTCATCCTAAGCATTCATTTGGTGAAGTACGGTGTAACCGAGGGGATGCAGCCCTCCAGCCCCGAGCTTCAGGTTCCTCATATAAAGGAAACTTTCTTCAAAGAAGAAAATTGGAAACGTGATGATTTAATCCCCTCATCATTGGACAGGTATGTTCACCAGTGGATCAAACGGAATAACTGTATAAACAGTTCTAAATTAAAATTTTAAAAGAGATGTGAAGTGTCAGGAGTGTGACCAGGAGTGTCACACACACACCCCCCCTCACACGAAGGGCACTCAGGGTGTTGACAGTAAACTCACTTGCGCTGTAGATGAGAAAGCAGCTCTTCCTGATAAGTTTGCTTTCACGGTTAGAGGACAGAAGCGAAACAAAACAAAAACATCACACGTAAACAGATGCTTACACACATAATTACTCTTCTGTACCAAAATGATCAAACCCAAAGATACAGTAAGTAATTAAAAAACAATAAACAGGGATCCCATTTTGCGTGACTACATTCCCAAAACAGATGAGCTATAAAAGCACGATTCAAATTGTGTGTGTGTGTGTGTGTGTGTGTGTGAGACGTATATACCTTTATCGGTTTCTCCACATCTCCTCCACAGAGCATCTGCAGTGGAACACGGAAGCCTCTCCATGTTGGGTTGAGGTTGTTCTTCACCACCTTGAAAAACGGTGCATTAAAAAACCAAACTCTATTTGCTTCATGTAACATTTGCAACGACAATGCAGCGAATCAATTGATGACAAGCGTTTACCCCATAAATACTTCCATACATTGTCTGTAGCGCAGTGAGATTTCATCATATTGCTGAAACAATTGTTACACTGCCCCGTGTGTAAGAATAGACTTAAATCAAACCTGGTACGGACGACACTGTTTGTACATTGTGGTGTATAAATGAACCGACTTATTGAAAACTCTCAAATCTTTAGTGGTACTCATCACTCGGGGCGTATGTGTGACGTACCTCCTAAGTATGAGCATTGTGTTCAGTTTTTGTTCTGAGGATAGAAACGCACTTGAAAAAAGGTGCTGAGTGAAAGCACCGCAACAGGTTCTACAGAGTTACAGAGTAAAAAGAAACAGCTTAATGTGAAAGTAGTATGTCTGCACCTCTGTCCTGTGAGCCAGCTGCCATCCAGTCTCTGTCCTCTTGAATATTTCCAGGAAGGGGTCAGACTTCCCAAAGAAATCCTGGAGAAGAACAGGACACAAATACAGTCATGAATGACTGCATCCTTCCAACTCCTGTAATCTCTCTACAGTCAGTGACATAACGATACATATTGTGAAAAGCAGGGGATACCGCTCAACTTGTTGACGTTAAACATAATCGCATCACATCAGCAAGAGCAAAGAGAAATAAGCTGAGAAGGGACAGTTTATTCAGGAGCCGTGGTTTTGTAGTTCATAAGATAAAATTAAAAATAGCTGTCGCAGATAAAGCAAACACCGACCGTCCAACCTCATGGAAACTTTAAGTGATGGGAGAGTAAGAAGTCAAGGCTGCCCATGACTCGGCAGAGTTCAAATACGTTGGGGTATTTAAGATCAAACAATTGATTTTAGAAATGTATATTCAGAATTTGGCTTGTGTTAACCACAAATATTAGTTTTACGCAATTAAAAAACCCATTTCAAGACAAGGGAGCTGGAAGTGTTGGTATGCTAAAATACCTGCACCTTTTAGGAATTATTCCCAGGGAACTCTTCTGTCTTCAGTGAAACCACCTCATGTTTTCTTTTTCAAATACAAGATAAAAAAAACGCCACAGTGACATTTAGAACTCCGGTGAGATTAACCTCGTGTACATCAACATTCCCTCATTTCGGACCATAACCCATAGGAAGTGTTTTGTACCTTTTTATCCAGTTTTCTTGCCGCAACTTCAAATTCCACCACCCTGTTGTCTGATATTTCTTCAGCGTTTATCTGCAACACAAGAAACAGCTCTAAGTACTAACACTACGACACAAATGTAAACACAAGGGAATCCTTGTGTGCAATACACATCAAGGTCCACTGAGAGTAAACTCACAGTGATGGTGCCTTTTCCTGCAGGCGACTGGTTCCTCATCACAAGTGGTCGTGTGATTTTCTTTGAGGACACAATCTATTTAAAAAAATGACATCATCATGTGGCCCTTCCTTTAGGTATCACGGGACTTAAAAAATGGTGCTGATCAAAAGTATGGGCACTGCCACGATGAATGGGTAAACGGGCTGTTACCTGTCCCAAGGTGCACTCCAATTGTCCCAGGAAGTCGGCATTTTGCAGACTGCAGTTGTCGCTATCAATGTCGTACAATTCGAATTTCAGCTTCTGTACCATCTCAAAGTAGTAGTCAATGACAAACTTCTTGGAGAAGCTGGGACTAAGGCAGTTATCTATTTTCTCCGTCCGGCCAATCTGATACAGACAGATGAAAGGTCATCAGAGACACATCGGATACTGACATTGTATAAGATGATGAGTTATACTTCAAAATGTATGGAATAATGTTTTTTTTTTGTATCAGGTAGTGTGCTGAGGGAAATGATATGAATTTTAAAATGCTGTTAGCCAGACTGGCTACTATTAGAAAAGGGATCAATGACTCTGGGATGCGCAATGTGACTTTTTTGGAATTAATAAACTTAATACAAATTGTGATCGTATCTGACCCGAACCACCATCTTCATCTCGCCGGAAAACTTGAACAGGCGTGAAAACACTTCTTATCCCAATTTAGATCAAACAAAAAATTGCTCAAATCAGCAGATCCCTGTGTTGTACAGATGTTAATCACTATATTTCACAGAGAGAAAAGAACCAGCACATGTTCAACAATTTGGGCAGTACAGGCCCTGACTCTATACTGTGTGTGTGTGAGTGTGTGTGTGTGTTCATTATTAACCTCACACCAGTGTGATCCAGAGGTGTGCATGTGAAGCACACACAGTGGGTCAGACTTTGAGAAGGTGTCCATGTCCAGCAGATTGTCACAGGAGACGCTCAGCGCCACCTTGGTCATGCAGGTGGTGACCGACGGAGCCCCTGGGATCCCAACCGCTGCCATCGCACTCCGGACCACCTGTCACACAGGAACTGACACAGAGACTTCATGAGCACCACAGACCTGCAGCACCTCCGAGGGTCTACACCACACCAAGAGTGATACATTTGACTTTGTTCACGTCCGTTTGTACTTTTTTAAAATTTGACTTCTGTTCAACCAAAGGTATTTGCGAGTACATTGTATGGAAACTGGAAAGATGATCGATGACAGCTTATTATTCCCAGACCGCTAATGTTTACGTGTATTTTGCACTTGAACACTGGTTCCCTTGTCTTTGATGTTTAGGCTTTGTGTCCTCTGATCGTGATCAATGGTGATGCCTGATGTCACGAGGAGGATTCGAGTTTTTCAGGTGTGTGTTTGCTTCTTGTATACGCATCAATAAAGTTTCAAATGACCCTGATGATTTGATGACGTGACTGTTGCAGCTGAGTATCCTGATCTCACCCCGTATTACTAAACATACGATGAGAACCAACGGTTGCCATTAGTTTGTCCATTATGGGCTACTGTAAAAACATGATGGTGCAACATGGCAGCTTGAGAGGAGGGGTCTCAACCCAACTGTAAATACAAATGGATGGCGAGGCGATTATGAACCGAGAACAGTATATAAACAGTATATTCCCTTTCTGTCGATGGAAGCGGAAACAATATCCCAGAACTCTTCTACATCGCACACTGATTAATCAAGTGTTAGACAGAGGACGCAGCACATATGGTGTAATAACTTAAGAACACATGGTGTAATAACTTAAGAACACATGGTGTAATAACTTAAGAACACATGGTGTAATAACTTATGGTCACAACAAAAGACCCCTCTTTACATAACCTGCAGTAATGTGCTCTGGAATGTTCTGTAAAGATGCTGCTGACAAACAAAAGAGACACGACTGAGGGCGTGGTGGAGCAGTAAGCTGAGTTTTTGCATGTTGAGTCAACGTCACAATAAAATAAAAACATCAATTATAAGTCATGATGGAGACTTATGACTAACACTGGCGGCGACATAACGGAAAGTGACGCAACGACTTTGAAGTTGGCTTGTGTTTGGAGAGTTTCAGGGAGAGAGAAAGGAGAACACGGACCGTCGACTCTCGATGTTTGGACACTTTTCTGTCGACGTCGTGTTAATGTTTGTGTTTTAAACCACAAAAAGCAGCTTTCTATACGACATGTTAGGGATGTAACCACGTGACCAGGACTACGTCAGAAAACGTTACACCTCAGATTTAACAAACCCGATGCGGATGGTCTCGGGGCAAAAAATAAAAAATAAATAAATAAACTGTTTCAGATCTGCATAGCATTGAAAAGGCTTCAATGATCCAATGGGACACATTTTCGCCTATTTTGGCTTTAAGGAGCCGGTGGGTGCTGAGCAGGGAACGTTAAGTTTCCCTTAACATTGCCCCTTAGTGTCGAATCGGAATCTGACTTCACTGACTGACAGACCAGGCGACTGCTAAATGACTGGAAGGCTACGGTTCCTCGAAACAGACGCTATACCGACGCTAACTGCTGTTTAAATACAGACTAAATAACGTCTGTTCGCTTTCATTTAATTCCTGTTCACTTGACGGGGTCAAACGTATTTCCCTTCCAGCTAACGATGACATTCGAACTGAGTGTATTCGAAGTAACACAGCTGCAATGCGTCACGGGTCAAAGTTAGCTTGAGCTAATCGATGCTGTGTGTCTGTTTACTATGACAGCGGGAGAAAAACAATGAAGTCAAAAGCAGCCTTTCGTTGAATCTGCTCCTACCTTGCTAACCAGCTAACCAGCTAGAGAGCTAGCTCCGTCCACTGCCGTGTGATTCCACGCTCGGTAGCAGCACAGCCCATCGCTGCCCTGGTGGGCGGTGTCCGCGGCCATATTAGTTACAGTTCCAGGCGCAGCCAATAGGTGGCGGCACTGAGGCGCAAAATAACGTCACCGATCAGCGGTAAGGAGTTGCGTTTGTACGCTGACATCTCTTCCACAGTTCTTCATTCATGAATCGATCTTGTTTATTTCTATTCGCATTGCATTTATACACCCGTTCACGGCTGTATGTTAAAATATTCACGCTGTAACATTCTGAATGTTTTGTGTCCGTTAATCATGAGTTGGATATGCATGTATCCATACGTTTACTCTTGATTGCACATCTGTCTACTCAACTACATATTTCATATCATCCATTTATATTTTCAGATATGTATTCATCTCTCCAATTATGTACACATGTTTATATTTGATATGTTTATTATTGCTTCTATCCATGTGTTCATGTGTCTAACACACATTTTTATGCATCTGTGAATAAATGTTTCTCTGTGTCGTAACATGTAATCATTTGGTATTTTTACTTCATTTACACATCGAAACACAACATGACCACTTGAACGATTTTTAAACAATAATTTAATGAATGAAGTTGCAGCAGCCTGTCAGTGATACATTCATAGGGCACAGAATACAGTGTGATTACATTTACTATGATTGCCTGGTGATTTAGTGCATTACAAGATCTATGTGTCACAGGAATTTTCAGTCAAAAATGTTCAAATATGATCAACTCAACCATGACTTTCAGACTAACATTCTCCCTTTTATGTGATAGAAGCACAAGCTGTGTATAACAATTG
>JAFBJT010007455.1:22361-37974 GCA_016785325.1 Chascanopsetta lugubris
CTGCTCGCTCCATCCCTCTCCTGTTTCCTTTCAGGGAATCTCAGCGATGATCCCGAGCAACCGATACTGTATAACGGCGTCATCTCTGACATGGACATTCACCACGAGACGTCACTAAATCCTGCACGAGGTACTTTTAACCGTAACAAGCAAACTGTACGTACGACAACCGTGTCTCCGCTTCCTCCCACGGCGAGGCAGTGAAGCCAAAGCAGCATCGATACAAACACCGTCCTCTTGCACAGAGTAACACAGTGGTGGTCCGTGGGTGGGGCTGCAGTATTGATATCCTGCCGATACACATGCTGGGTCTGGCTCGGCTCTCGATCATGACCTTTCACCCTGTTTTTATTGCAGAGAGCTCAAAGTGGGGGGAAAGCCACTCCGAGTCATGTTGCTGACATCGTAAAACAGAGCTAAACGCGTGCGCTCGCATTTGTAGTAATTCATTATAGACGAGTATCAAAGGAGCAGTGTGTGAGATCTCTGTCAATATTGGTAGAAAGAGGATTAGAAAACAATTATATACTGACATTTTTATGAGTGTATAATCACCGCAATGAATGACTGGCTTTTCTAAAGGAGCCCTTTAATGTATATTTACATGCGGGGCGGGTCCTCCCTGTGGAGGCTGCCATGTTTTTACAGTAGCCCAGAGTGGACTTACTCAACATCTTTGGAGATTTAATGACAACTGAGGGCGACAGTAGCTTCTCCTGCATGCTCGGAAGGGAGGAGTGAGCCGATGCATACAACATGCAACTTCACCAATGGATGTCACCAAATCTTACACACTGTACCTTTAAAATGTCAATTAATAATATACATGATTAAAAAAACGCTGACTTTCAAAGACGTTTCAACACAGTTTCGATGTTTATCTTTGAAATATATTACAGAATCACCTCCCGTGCCTGATTCAAAATGTATGACCAAAACATGCTATGCAGCTGTGTGGTGTCATGATTTGAAGAGCAAATCTTTAATCCATTAATTCAGTGTAGATGAATGTGTATTTATTGAAGGAAACAGTGTATCATACTGACTGCAGCTGATGTGAACAACCCCAAGACCAAGACATCGAGCAGAGCCACCGCACTGCCATTCCACACCAATTATGCAGCAGGCGTGGCCACAGTGAAATGCACAAGGTCATGGGGTTGCATCCCACTGTGCCCCCGATGAAATGGGGTTTAAATCAGGTGATTATGTCTCGCTCAGAATGGAGAGGGCGGACAAGAGTATTCCCATCCCAGCAGCAGCATGTGAGGAGTGAGGCTATGGAAGACAGAATCAGTGCAGCAAAGAGTCAAATGAATGAGTGCTAACCTCAGCTCACTTTTTTATGCATTGAATAATACATTCGAATCATAAATAAGATGGTAGCATCAGTGTGATGAGAGTAAAACTAAAACGACTGGAACATTTGATACATTTTCGTTGGACGTGAGCTTCGGTCGGCTGGTGCCTTCCCTGTCCCGTCTGCTAACAAGGAGGAGGTGGGATTGAGCAGAATTAAGCAGATACAATTGTTGCTGTAATATCTTCCATGTCTCTAAAGGGAACAGGTGAGAAAACCTCAAAAACAAACGCAGTGATGTCAGAGCGACATTGTACCAGCGCACGTTGGCCTGGAGGTTTGAAACATTTATAACAGAGGTTTTCTGAGGGTCATTAGAAACAATGCTGGCTCGACTTGTCTGCATTATGAGAAGTGTGGGATTCTGGGGCTCGGACCACTCAAGTCCACACGTGTCTCCATGTGCAACTTCATGGAATTGCTCTAACGCCCCTTAAATCAATGACTCCAGCTCCCTCAGTCCTGAAGCAGCAGCAGACCTGCACTATTGGAGCTTGTCCTCATTATGTAGTGAGGGCTGTTGGGGGGCGGGGGGGGGGGGGGGGTTTCTCTCTCTTCAGATAAAAAGAAGGAAGAAGCAGTGGAATCCAAGAGAGCAGGTGATCAAAGAACAGGAGTGCTCTTGTCACCTGATTCTGTGTTTGTGAGCCACAAACAAAAATGGAGCCTGGTGAACGAAGAGCAGAGAACATCTTGTATTTTGGGGCCAGGTGGGAGTCGCAGGGTGTGATTTGCCTAGTGGTGTTTGTTGTGGCTTTAAGATCAGCATGAAGGTAGAGCAACAAGAGGGTGTAATCGCTGTGAGACATCAGGTGTTGCTGGAGAATTAATGACTGCGTGTGTGAGTGGGGGGGGGGGGGGGTTGGGGCCTTTTTTGGCTGGGGGGGGGGGGGGGGGGGGGGGGGGGGGGATGTGGCCATTTTGTGCCGAAGCTGTCGGAGGAGTGATAAAGAGCTGGTGGGAGAGCAGGGTGCAGACCGGAGACAGAAACTATATGTCTGATGTGTGAAGATGTATTTGTTTTGGGCGTATTTACTGTTTGGAAACAGGACTGTTGTTGTCTGCAGTATATAGTTTTGAATGTTCGTGAGTCCCGGAGGATAAACCATTAACAGGCCGTGAGGAACCAAAAAACCGTCAGCTGAATTGGATATTATTGAAATCCTCCGAATGAAATAAAATGGTTCAAAAACTGTTATATCTATATTCTATTATTCAGCATTTCCTAGAGTAATAGTTCAATGAAATGATTATGTGATACGTTCTCGCCACTAAAACAGGAGCAACCATGAAATAATCTGTAATCTGATCACAGAGCTGATCATTAGGACTGACTGACAGACACGGGAGCCTTCAGAGTCCCTGTAGTCTTAGATTCCCTTTGTCTACATCAGACAGCGCGACCTGAAACGCGCTGGTCAGAAATAACCCCCGAGACGGAGAAGACAAACAGAGGCTGATGAGCGAAAGGCGGCGAGCTGCGGATCCACTTCCTGTTCACTATTGATTTGTCGGATTGGAGATGATTTTATGTTTCCCCCCTAATAGGTAGCAGAGGTTAGAACAGGCAGCCTGCACAGGCAGGAATGAGCAATGATGGATCTGGTTATTATTCATAAACGTGAGCTCTGACTGAATAGACTTGTCTTGACAGTGTCACATAAGCGCTGCTCTTTGCAGGCCTTTAAACCGCTGCTCGACTGGTATTTACAATGCTGATGTGGAGACATGAGCCCTCACCCTGGATTCACATTGAGCCTTCGACCTGCTGATAACTGGGGGGCGCAGCTTGCCTGGTTGAAACCGTGGGTCATCCAAATGCCCGCTCTTTGCATAATGTGCTTTGCAGCTTTTAAAGCGCTCCTCATTTCCTATTGTGTATTGTATATCCTCAGTATTGAGCTGCTCAGATTATGTTGACAGGAAGAACATTTGTGGTATTGAGCGTGACACTGAAACTAGAAAATTGAGTTTTTCATGAAAGCTTGATAAGGCTCATGAACATTAAAAATCTAAAAATGTTTTTAGTTCAAATGTAGTATTGTCGACACCTGCTATTTGCGATTTTATATTTTTTGTTTGGTTTTTATTTGTTTTCCCCAAATGTACAATGACTAACTACAGTGCCGTTATGAGATGTACAGTGTCATTTGATAACCGTGTGTTTTGCTTTATTATGATTCTTTTCATTTCATTTGTTGAAAATGAGCACCAACACTAAGTTCATTGTATGTGCAAACGGCTCAATGAAACACATTGAACAAAAAAAAATGAGTATTTAGAATATCACGAATGAAATGTTCACAGAACTTCCGGAAGAATGAATTCTGATCAAAAACAGACCCATTTAAATGCAGCTGAAATGGCGAACCGCAGAAACATTCTTTTCTTTTGTCTTACGGCGTTCTAGTGAAAACAAATGAGCACAAGGGCAAACTGTATCGGGATTATATCCACTCCAGAGCGCATGTCGGCTTATTCACGCCACTTCAAGCAAAGACAAAGAGCACACGGACACTTCCTATAGGGACTGCGTGGGCGCATGCACTGTACAGTAATTGCTGCCGTCCTACCTCCAGATAGACAACCCAGGGCATGACCAGCGTGGCCACCAGGAGGTCAGCTACAGCCAGGCTGACGATCAGGTAGTTGGTGGTGGTCTGCAGCGCCTTCTCTCTGGACACGGCCATGCACACCAGCACGTTGCCGAAGACGATGACGAAGATGAGCAGCGTGAGCAGCATGGCGTAGTAGTTGTACGGATGCTTGTGCTCTTGTTTGGTGTCGTTGAAGCTCCATGATTCATTGTCAAATAAACTGTCATTGTAGGCATACTGGGTAAAGACATCCATTAGCTGTGAACGATGAAGGCCAAGAATGGGCCCTAAAAAAAACACACAAAGAGAGATGACAGCATTGGTTGGTGAAGGTAAAAAGGACCTGCAGATACAACACGTCTATGAACTTCTCAAACCCTGTAACACCCGGTAATGGCTCCATATGGTGAATTGATAGCAGTCTATAAAAAAATGTTTAATGTACAATGAATTGAGCATATTTACATTTGATCAATAACCATAAGTCGTTCGAGGCTGGGGTGAAGTTAATGGGGAAATTGGGACTTTAACAGGCTCATTAAGAGAACTGGTATAAATTTGAATGTGTTGCGTGGTGCAGCGGGTGGCGAGCGGCTCTGTGTATAAAACATTTACGACGTAAATATTTCATGCATTCCCAGTGGTGCAGAAAGTTCCTCTCTGGGGAATCTGACTCATCCTTTACATCAAGAGGTCATAGGAAAACATCCTTTCAGAATGTTGACAGGCAGGTAAACTTTTCTTCCCTTTCTTTGTGTGAGTCAAAGCAGAGAGGGGAAGGACCGAGGCACAAAAATGTACAAAAGAAAACTGTTTGCTATGAGTTTTGCTTCAAACCATTGATAAAGGCATTTCTGTAAATATTTATGTTCGTCTTTACTCTTTCTGGGTGCACTGCAACATTTTGTGATGAAAACTCACAGGTGGGAACTATGAACTTAAAGCTAGGGTCAACTTAAATCGGACAAATTACAAATAAAAACGGCAATGTAAAAGTACACCGGGGGGTGAAAAAAAAGAACCCATGATAGAATAGCAAAGAATGGAACGTTTTTATTGATCCCACAATGAGGAAATTCACGTTACACCAGCTCAAAAAGAATACGGCAAGGCAGGAGTATGTGAGCAGGTGTATTAGTGAAGCTGGGATCCATGAACATAAAGAGTGAAACAACCAAATACTAAAGTATTTGGTTGTTTCACGCCTCAGAGTTCAGGCACTGGATTGTAAGTGGTTTGAGATTTAAAGATATTTTTGTAGACGTATTATCATCGAGTGCACACAATCATTTTCCCCTGCCAGCAAAATCTGGACATATAAACAGTTCTGCAGTTGTCTATAATCAAATTCCTTTCTTAAAAACTAAGAAAATATGTTCAAGTGCTATTAAAGCTACATGTACTTAACAAAATGCTGTCTTTGCACTGTCCACAGCTCCAGCTCCTGTTTTCACATCGTCTCCCTGAAATGCTCTGTGGAGCTCCTCCCCCTCTCTCACAGGAAGTCTGGAGACTGCTCTGATTGGCCAGTAATGAGTAAATTGCTCCCAGTTGATGTGGGAGTGTAGAGTGAAAATTGAAAAGGAGCTGTTTCAGCATCCTCTAAAAAAGGGGTTAAAGAATTCCACTTCTACTTTGGAACATTGGGATTCTGAACATTCATATTGGGAATGAGTTGGTACGATGTACATGTGCAGGAAACAGAACTTTTGTCAAAAACTAGGTTTTTTTAGCTCCTGTGTCTTTAAGCCTCCTCCAAAAAAGGACACCCAGCTCCGATTGGTCCACATTGTTTGTCACAGGCCGGCAGCTCCCTGCAAGTGTAGGAAAGGTCATCGTCCACGCTCTCTTTCCCAGGCTTTGTACGGGGTCATGCAAGACTCGCCACCGGACATGCATTATGCAAATGTGGGGCATCGTGATGTCATGTGGCAGCGTGAAGCATTGACCGAGCCACTGACGCGGCGTTTCAGGAAGACAGATTCCTGTTTTTTTCATTCAACAACACAGGGAGGAAAAGTGAAGAAGTAGAATTATGCGTCTTTTTAAAAACTTCTGAACTAAATGAACCCAACAGATGTGTCAGGCCAATGGCATGCCTTGAGTTTATTGAAGTCACGCCGATATGAGCTTTTTCGAAATTGAATGGATTTTATTTGCTTCTGCTGTGAACTCCACTTCACACACAAGTGAATGGAGAAGGATTACACCCCCAGCGCGCCTCATGAATAATTGAAGGGCACTTTGCGGCATTTTTTCATCTGATTATAATGACACCACTCTTCATTTATCACTCAACCGCGCACTACGGAGCATGCCCTGTAAACTTAATAAACTTCAGCATCTCATCTATTCCAGTCAAACGTACACACAGCCATCTCCTCCTCGACAGAACCTCGCAGCTTCCTCATACCTGTCGAGATTGACGTCGACGTCATCCTCCGCTTTCCCCATTTTGACTCCCTCTTTCCCTCTCGCTCACACCCTCATTGGTTGTGCAGCCTTTCGGCTCCAGCCCCCGCCGGCTGCCTCCCCCATCAAATCCCCATCTTCATCCGACTCATTTCATCTCGCCACCCTGATCTCGTTTTCACAACCTCACAACGATCATTTTCCGGCACTTTTAATTGTTTCTGCACCTCGTTCGAGTCGCGCTGTTTCTACCTTGATGGGCGACAACTCTCGTCATTAGCGCTGCTTCCAGCCAAGAGCAGCAAATCGGCAGAATTATTGAGTGTAATTCAAAAGTGAATGAATAATAGAATGTTTATGGTTTGCCAGATGCCCCCGGTCCCCTAAATTGTGTCGACACTTTGCTCAGAAGCATTTGCAGGATATCTGGCTCTTTAACTTTGAGGACACCATCAGTATATTTATTTCTCAGCCACAATTAACTTCATGTGACAATGCACTTGGGGTCCAATGGGTCGGCTGCTCCCGCATCCTTTAAGCTTCCACGTGGAGGCTTGTCTTCTGAGGCATTTTCAATCTCGTAGAAAATGCTCTGATGTTGTCATAGAACACGAGTTCAATTCACTTAACAACCAAGACGTTCAGTACATCATGCTCCCGACATGACAGGGAAAGTTCAAACCTCCATGCAGCCAATAGAAGAGATGGAACATCAAATGAAGTCCTTGCGTAAATTAATTCACTTTGATGCAACTGAGTGAGAGGTTCTCTCTTCTAAATGGTTTTCTTTGCTTGAAAGACTGAACATGTTTCCTCTGATCAGCGACACACACTTTAAATGATTCCATTAGCTTTCGCTAAATGTCAGAAAAGATGTCTTTGCCATGTTTTTACTCCGACACTGGGGTGGGAAAAGTAGTTAAGTCCAACATTTTTCTTTTATATTTCCATTTTTTCACATCTTTTTTTTGTGGAAATATACAAGAATATTCAAAATCAGAATGAGCAGAACGTATGTATACACCGATCAGGCCTAACATCATGCCCACTTGCCTAATATCGTGATGCAAAACAGCCCCGAACCAAACAAACTGCGGTGCACCGTGTATTCCATCATCTTTGTATCGTAACCAGCATTAAAGTCTTTAGCGATGTGAGCTACAGGAGCTATAGTCTCTTGGATTGGACCAATCAGGGACAGCCTTCGCTCCCCACGTGCATCAATGAGCCCGGTTCACCACTGCTCCTTCCTTGGAAACACTTTGAATAGATGCTGTCCTCTGAAGACAAGGGACACACCAGAAGAGTTGTGGACATGCTCTGACTCGAACCATAACAAAAATGTGGCGCTTGCCAACCCCTCGCAAATCCTTAAACGAGCTCATTTATCTGCTTCCAACATCAACTTGTTCATTTGTTGCCTGATATATATCTTATACAGGTGCCATGATGACTAGATAATCAGTGTTATGCACTTCATGGTCACAATGCTCTGCCTGATTGATGTACCACTTTATCAGGCGCCACGTCTCGAGTTGTGCTAATTTCTTCTCACAGCAATCAGCTTCTGTATTCCTCTCAGAGTAAGACTACGCTAACATTTGCTAACGAACAACCCATTCATATGTTTCAGAGGCTTTTGATATTGGAGGTTAAGTGCAGCTTCATCTCCAAGTGTCCTAGTAGTTAGTTGTGCATTTAGTTCTACTTAAGGAATCACAGCAAATGATGATGATCACACAACGATCACAGTGCGCAGTTTAACCACGTTATATACGATAATAGATGTCCTTTTAAAGATATGAACGTCCATTGAGGTATCTTTAGCATGCTTGTATGCATGACGCCATATTTTCTTGTCAGGTAATATTTTCTCAAATTCTCATTAAATGTCTGAATGTCAGCGTTTCTGTTCTAAAGCTCTCGTACTGACTTAACCTTCATAAGTTCCAATCATCTGGTAAACGTGAGCCTTAATAAAACACAGGCCTGAGATGTTTTTGTGACCCTTTAAGATTTATGTATGCACTATGTATCCTGGTTCCACCATCCTTGGAAATGACTTTTTATCAGAGAACGTTGCACTTTTGAAGGACAATCTTTTAGAAACCTGTGATCATGATTGTGAATTTATTTTTTAAATCAGTGCAGGTACATTGAATCTAAAGCATATCTGTCACCACACTGATTAGATTGCCTTATTACCTTGTTTATTTCTACTCACAGCACGTGAGACTGTTCTCACAGCTGGTGCTCGCCTATAGACAAAAGAACCCTCTGCTCTCTGCCGATAACACGTTTTCTGCAAATGATGTTCTCTGTGACCCCGTACCTGAGAGTAATAATAATAACGTCCTTCCCCACAGGTACGTAAGTCACAGGTCAGAGTCACTGACCGTGGTAGATTCAGGAATCTTTAATAGACTGGCGTACTGGAACAGAAGATTTATCTTTTGTACATGGGCTCTCTACAGGTTCTCTCCTACAATTGTGTGAGGCACGGAGATGAAATGACAGTGGGCTTTAATATTGTAATTCTAGCAACAGTGCAACTAATGGTCAAGGACACCTCTGAGAATTGTCTTAATGTTTGTGTACTTATAAACTCATTTGGCATTTGCTTTGGCATCTAACCCTCTCCACCTCCCCATCCACTCTCATTAACTCAGCATTGGTTTTATGTTGGGTAAAGACTGACTGCCAACAGCTTGTTTGCTTTCAATACTTTCAGACAGCTCGCTGCCCTGGGAGCTGCACTCTATTATTTACAGAGCAAGCAAATTTACATAAATGATTTGTTTGACCCAGTTGATTGGCGAGCCAGCCTGTGTTTGCGGTGGACCCTTTTGTGGATGACAACAAGTGGAAACGGGCAGGCAGCTTTCACTCAGTCTGTGGCTGCCATTGATGGGAGTTCCCCAGGGTGGTGTCTTAGGTCTCCTTGCTTTGCAGAAATATGTAATTCATTTATTTTGTGTGATTCTTTAGCAAAAGGCCTAATGACGAGAAATGAGAGTCTGCCCATCTGTTTTAAGATCATTGCTTTATTGCACTACTTAAATTGTAATTTGAAGGTTTTAAGTTGTGCTCAATAACGGCTGTTTCCTTAGATTTGGAAACAGCATATCAGCTTCTTTTTTACGTGGCATTTGATATTGCTGCAAATTGACGACTTCAAGCGCCAGCTGTAAAGTGATACATTGAAAGAAAAAGGCAGCAGAGCACAATGCAAGGTATTTCTTCATATGGAAACAAATTGCTTTTTGTCCCCAAAGGATTTGAGAAAAAGGTTTAATTGATTGAGTGGTTGCTGTTTTATCCCATCAGTCAAAAATTATTTCTCGTCACAGCCCTTCTGGTTGTTTCTGCATTGACTGTGAAGGATTTAGGAAAAGGAGCAAAGAGGCTTAACTTAAGAGCCGTGAAGCTTAGTGGGGAAAGTTCAAATGAAAAAGAAAGCTGCTAAATGTAAATTGAATAATTAACTCATCAAGATGTTATTACAATGAGGTAGAGCTACAGTCAGAGGGAGTAGAATGCTAAAAACTTCATGGTAACAGTACAGTATGCAGGATTATGCAGGTGTCTATATGGATGGGATTTTTGGAAACCTGTTAGTGTGGATGTGGATTAAAGCTTTGTTTCCACTCTCTTTAACCTTTTTATTTTGAACTATTCTATTATTTCCTTGAAGAATGATTTTTGCATCTTCATAAGAAACATCAGTGTTTAAAAGGTGATTGATTTTTACAGGATAGGTCGACTGGTGTTTGCAAACACCAACACATCACAGTTGGTCCCTCCAGTTTGTCTCCAGCTGCCCGTCTGCTGACTGGCAAACACAAGCGTGACCACACATCCCCTGTTCTAGCTTCACTGCACTGGCTCCCGGTTGCTTTTAGAATAGAGTTTAAAATGTATTGTTTTTAAAGCTCTAAATGGCTTTGCCCCCCCAGTACCTGACTGAGCTCCTCCATATTCACGCCCCTGTCAGAACACTGAGATCCTCCAATCAGCTGCTACTGGTCACCCCCAAAATGAGGCTAAAAACCAAAGGTGACCGAGCCTTTGTGGCGGCTGCCCCGAGGCTCTGGAACAATCTACCCTTGGCACATCCGCTCTGTAGCATCGACTGAGGATTTTAAATCCTCCCTAAAGACTTGCCTCTTCTTCCTGGCTTTTAATCGAGTCTAAATAGACATCTGGCAAACAAAATTTAGTTTTTTTTTTTAAATTTCTTTTATTCTCTTTTACTTTACTATTGTTTCATATTTATTTCATTTATTGTCATTTGCGGCATTGTATGGGTCACTTTTATCATCCGTGCCGCTTTTAATCTGTACAGCACTTTGGTCAACCCTGGTTGTTTTAAATGTGCTATATAAATAAAGTTTGAGTTGAGTTGAGTTTGTGAAGATTATCTTGCTTAAAAGGTGCAGTGTATAAGATTTGGTGACATCTAGAGGTGAAGTTGCTATTATATCCATTCCCTCACCCTAAACCTTCTGAGTATACAGGAGGGCCCATGGTAGACTTGAGTTGTCATTCAAACTCACAAGATGTTTAGTATGTCCACTCTGGACTACTGTAAAAACATGGCAGCCAAAATAGAGAGGACCTGTTCCTCATGCAAATATACATTAATGGACTAATCTAAGAGTAATGGGGGAAAAAATCAGACATTTAGGTGATTATAAATTCATGACAGTGCCAGTATGTTATTGTTTTGTAAAATGTTTTAGAAGTGACAAAAATTTCTAAATCTTACACACTGCACCTTTAAAAAAGACATGAGTGTTCAAGACTTGTGTTTGCAAGAGAGCTTATCGACTGCAACCATCCCAAATCCAGTTCAAAATCCGATTGAAATTTGGCTGGTGGCACCAGTTCAGTGAGAACCAGCCAAAATCATTCATCTCTTTGGCACCATGAACAGGCAGACTGGTATATCTGCAGAGAAACATACTTTTGTATGAGTCTATACATTACATTAATACAGTTCTTAAGGGAAAATCCAGCATACTACACCTTTAATTACAAACTCCTGCTGTGTTTATAGACAACATTGTACATCTGAACAAACTGCAGGAGAATTATGTACAACCTTTGCTGATTTGACAAAGTGATGAAGAGCAGGGAATATTTTGAGTAGGGAAATCAAATGAACTAGACAACTGGACAAGAACAGAGGACTCACAGATGAGGAATGTCTGAGGACTTGGACTGAGGCCAAGTTACGTGTGAGTTCATCTGCATGATTAGTTCATTGTACTGTGTCAACAGCGAATACAAACAGGCCAAAGCCAGGAGGAGGCCAACTGATACAAGCTGCACAACAGCTGCATTGGGTCACAACTGAGAGAACATCAAATATATACATATGAACAAACTCCCAAAATACACTTTGCAAGGAGATGAGAACAGAAAGAAATAGTGTGGCCAACTAGAATGAATACTGATGTTATCTTCAAGCAAGTGAAATGATGGAAAATAAACTTCTTTACCACTAGATGTCACTAAATCCTTCCCTCTGCACCTTTAAGTCCAACACAGACTCAAATGAATTCTACCAGAATAATGATGTCAACATTGTGGGAGGGATCCTCTCTCAGGGCATTAATTGGCTTTTCCATATCAAAGGTTTAACTGTGCTTCTGATCAATAGCAGTTTCTCTGTCATTCATTTCACAGGCGCCACAATTTCCTGCTTTGGAATCACATCCCTCACTGCACACTGGTCTGTTTTTCAACAAACACTTTGCTACTTTCCAAAAGAGATAGTGCAAAGACAACACCTGTAATATCTTTTGAGAGCTCCAGTAATTAACTGTCCTCCTTATTAGTGCTATCGTACAAACGTGACTCGTGAATGTGCATGTGTTGTCTGAGTTGTGTCTAATGGGGGCCACTGTAAGCCGTCCACAGTCCACCTGTATTACCATCATCTGTCATCAGCAGCCAGGAAGCTGTGAGTAATTAACACATACAGTCAAATGATAATAGTGATATGATTTGAAGCTTTCATTTCACAATGCTTGTCCGATCGAGCCAACCTGGCAACCAGCAGAGATGAACAATGTGTGAAAACAAAGCTAAGAAAAGCATCATCGGGACCAATATAGTTTAAATACTGTGAAAATGATCTGATGTGCAATGAGAGTGTTACCGTTTCATATTTTGGCTTCAAGTTGGCGCAGACAGTGTCCAAGAACACTTATTCAAACATGACTGTTAAATATGTAAATATGAAGCCGCCACCTCAAACTATGGTTTAACTAAACAGACTTCAGTTTATTTTGTATTTTCTGTGGGGTTTTTTTGTTAACTTAACAGATGGGTGTAAAAAAGGCTGAAAGCTGTGGTTGGATGAGTCTTCTGGGGAAACGAGTGCCACCCAGACGTGTTTTTGATACTTAGCTGCAAAATGTATGTAATAAACATCCACGGGAATATTGGACTGATGTAGTGATGGACTTGGAAAAGTTGTGCCTGTTCATAAAAAGTGCAGTCTGGGCCGTGAACATTTAACATTTGTGTTAAGATAAGCTGTCTGGAAAAGCTATGAAAAATAACCAAGCACACTTGCAGTATTTATCTGACTTTTGCAATTCTGGCATGTCAAGCATGGCAGTTTAGAGCGTGCACAGTGGGCGGACAGTAAAAACGGATGACTTTGTGGGACAAAGTGCTTAAAAGGCGAAATGTTCAGTGCTTTGTATAAAAGGATCGCTTTGATGGTTTTAGAAACACATTTGCTTGCTTTTTAAAAAATTAACAAAAAAAATAGTGTTACTTGAAGATAAGGTCAGACCAAATGACTACTTGGCAATTTTTGTTCCACGCCATCTCTGGTGAGTTTATCCCAGAGAACCAGATTAGAGTCGGAGTGTACCAAGAGGAGGTGATGATGTATGAACCCCCTGCACCATTGGGCTCTGTTCCTCCTATCATTGGTCACTTGGTTAATCATCATTTAATTCTTGTCCTTAAATACAAATACATTTTCTTGTGGTGGATACAGAGATTCTTTTTCCATGTGCAATAAATAGCTATCAACAAGGTCGAGTATGTAATTGGATTCAAAAACACTTTTATACTCTTGTTTGATTTTGATTCTGAGAGTAATCAATACAAATTGCTGAAATTCCAGGATGAACACTTTGAATCAGTTCATTTGGGAAAATGATTGGCTGGCACAACTTTCATAACTTCAAAACAACGCCTCTACCTAAGCGCGGACACTATTCTCTCATTGTACACAAAAGAAGTCTTCTCAATATGCTGAGAAGCTAGAAGTTAGTAAGTCTTGCTAGTCAAAGTCAAAAGAGCGGTCCTCCTGTCTCCTCCAAGCAAAAGTCAGACAGAGCACTTTCATGTATCTTTAATCTCAAAACGAAACATCGATAAAAGAAAGATTCCTCAAATTCTAGTATTAAATACCTTTTTAGCTACTGCTCCAAATCGGTTTTGCAATACTGTCACTCACGAGTGGTGCTGCAGAGCACTAAAGTGAAGGGATTTGCCAGAGCTGTCTTAAGGTTGGCTATCTCTCAATATTTATGAATATATAACAGCAAGTCCAGAGATCGGAATGATTAAAGGTGAAATGGTATCAGCTTATCTCTAGCACTCTTCTTGGAAAGGAAAGTCTTGAACTTAACGTGGACACGAGGTCGAAGAACGTCTGAATTTTACGGAGTAAATTTGTGGCTGTTAACGTTCTCTGGTCCCCGTTAAGGCGACTTTACAATGACCATATAAGACCTTTGAGATGCTGTGCCCATTCACTAGGCTGTCCATTCACTGTATGCATGTATTTATAGGCCCCCATTATCCCAGTGTGATGTGTGATGTGACAAAGTGATTAAAGACCAGTTTAATCACTGTGTCTCCACTGGAGCGACGATAATTTTAGAACTGCCCTTTACTTAATCTAACTCACTATATCACAACCATCCAGAGGGCCACTAACACTCAGCTTTATACCTGCCATACAATTCCTACAAAGATGCTGATATGAAGGTTTCATCCTATGGAAACTGATAACAGCACCGCGGTTGCAGTGTTTCCAGCTGGCATCATCAAACGGTTGAAAAGTGACCAACTGAATGACCCCTGCACTCGGAGCAGTTGACCTGTCCAGAGAATACTCCTTAAATAGCCTGACCTCACTTTCTACCCACAATCCCTCAGTCCCACATGTAACCACATACTCTTATTCCCAGGTGACCGCCGGCAACTGAGCTCTGAAGGCAGGAGCCGTTATCTGACTATCCTGGATCTCCACAGTGGTGACAAGGCTTTTTCTCTGCAGATCGGAGGAGACTCAGGCCCTCGGCTGCACAACAGAGAAACAGATAAGACGGAAAGGCCCGGGCCACTTGTCCTCCACCCAGTCACTCTGTGTAGAGTTTGGCTGTTATACGTCTTCCATCAGATACAGTGAGAGGAAACCATCCTCCTGGCACTGACACTATCCAACGAGAAGATTTGCAAAAGCAGTGACAGCTCATAAAACATTAACCGATCGCATCATCCGACGCGTAAACATGAGTTCTTACAACAGCCTTTAATAAAGTTTACTTTGTTATGTTGTGCTAAAGCCGCCTTTGATATATTAATTAGAATTCAGCCAATTTATAATTGAGTTACAGGATAACAAAATTGACTGCACTAAAATTATAAGCACACCCTAATTAAATTTGTTTTGCTATGATTAACTCATTATTCCCTCGTAAATATACAAACTGTTTCAGTTTTGCTCCCGCCGCAACTTTCATTCCACCCCAAATTATCTTAATTAGCAAATAACTTTATACGCTGGTAATGCTAATCTCACATTAGCTTCCTTTGCACTGCTTCAAACATCACAAGCGTTGTGTAACCACATCCAATCCCCTCACAAAACTCATTATCAGGCGTTTGCCACCGAGTGCTAATCCCATCCAATCGTGCAGCAGTCGTACAGTCATTAGTTTATTAAACCGCGCAATAAACACCTCTGTTAATCTGAACACAAGCCTTTGTACTGAGCCGCTGGTATAACGTAGCGCTCTAACACACACATGCATCTTCATGTGCCAAACATACACACACACACACACATATACACACACACAAAGGCAGAGCATAAGCCACGGACTCAGAAACCCACAATTTACTACCTCGCTACAAAACATGACACATTCCATTAATGTTTTTGCCCCCCCCCCCCCCCCCCCCCCCCCCCCCCCCCCCTTTCCCC
>JAFBJT010007455.1:58213-76449 GCA_016785325.1 Chascanopsetta lugubris
CCAGGTGTGGATCCTGATTGGCTGCGGAGCAGCAGACGGGGGCACCTCCTTGATTGTCAGCCTCAGGGGTGCCGCCCTGCGTCCTCGCATCCCAGCGGATGGTAGTATGGGTGTGGGCTGACTGGGTGGGCTGAGTGGGCGGATCCGTGGGGCCACTCTGACCACTCGAACCTGAGCCTGAACCTCATCAAAGATGCACTTGGGCCGGACTCCGGGGGGCAGAACCACCACCACCACCACCACTACCACTACCACCACACCCACCCACAGCCTCAGGGTTGGGGGTGAGCTCATGGTTTCTATTTACTACAGACAGACAAAAGACACTTAAAGGTTCAATGTGCAGAATTACATGTCTAATAGTCCTACTTTTGAAGGATCTCCTTTAGCTTTGCTTGCAAAATACAATGTGTAGGATTGAGTGACATCTAGTGGTGTAGTTGCCTGTTGCTGATGAATACACCGCCCTTTACTCTTCCCTTTCAAACAAGTAAAACAGCCTTCACTTTTCATTACACACCAAAAACTGAAACATTAAAGTGATTACACTTATGACAACATCAGTAGGATCAATATACATTCAATTTTCGTGAAGAGTCATGAAAATAGCTATTGTAAAAATAACCAAAATCGTACACAATGCACCTTTAAAAGTCTCTATAGTTCCAAGCATTCACAACATATTACACTTAATTCTGCAACACATTAAATAAACAGCTGAGTTGAAGTTTCTGAGACTGAATGGCACCCTACCATCGAACTAACCAATCTATGTATGTAAATTAAATCAAAATAAATTAAACCTATTTCTGGAATTACATTAAAAGATCATTTAGTTGTGATTACCTTGTAGGATCAATCAATCCAGTCCCGGTGGCCTAAGCTTCACATCCTCTCCAGTCTCTTCAGGACAAACACTGAGGAGGCTCCTCATCCAGGATCAGTCTGCAGAACGTTTACATACAGAGCACAAAGCAACAAGTCTCTGCTCCCACCTCAGTGTGGACCACACCTCCTGCTCATCAAACCCCCCGCCCCCCCGTAAACAAAACAAAAAAACAATACACCCGAAACCTAAAAGTGCAAATCGTTTAATCTCAGCCACATATTTACGTATATACAGTGAAGTTGACACGAATAAAATCACTTTCTCTCTCGTATTTTTCGCTAATTATTTAAAAACCTCCGGCTACTCTACGTCGTCACAATACATTCATCAAAGCAAAGAGAAAAACAACTCAGGGAGGAGAAAAGAAAAGAAAAAAAAAATATATATATATATATAGAGAGAGAGAGAGAGAATCTGCTGAAATAAAAACACCATTAAAACGTACAACAATACAAATGGCACAGCACAAGTCTGTTGTGTCAAAACGTGACAGAGCTGTTTCCCCCTCGGTGTGTGTGGGGGGGGGGGGGGGGGGGGGGGGGGGCCAAGATTCAAGTTGGGGTTGTGATTTCGGGGCCCTCATCCTCACTTGGCACTGAGCGGTGGGGGCACAATGGGGGAGCGGGTTCAGTGGCGGCGGCGGCTCTCGCTTCCATCCCTGAGAATCTCCCAACCCTCAGATGTGCGGAACAAGTGCAGCCGATGCCTCTTTTCTTCGTCCTTTGTGGAGATAGCAGGGAAATTCTCATGCCAGTGTACAATGCCTAAACAAGCGGGTATGTCTAATTCAATTAAGTCCACAAGGCTGTGCCAAGTGGGCCCTGGTCCCATGTGACAGGGATAATGAGCAGGCAGCAAGGGGGTGGGGGTGGGGGCGGGGGTGGGGGGGGGGGGGGCGGGGGGGGGGGGGGGGGGGGGGGGGGGGGGGTCGGGGAGGTCCAAGATTCAAGTTGAGGTTGTGATTTCGGGGCCCTCATCCTCACCAGGGCGCCTCATCTTCCTGTGCACACACACGTATACACACTCACACAAATCAGGCACCATAGAGATTGTCTTTTGACACGTTTTGTAAAATACATAGTACATTCGATTAGGAAGAGTGTGTGTGTGCAATCGAACGCCGTTACGTTGCGATCGATGTGCACGGGGTCCCGAAAACTTATTGCCAGCTTGCAGAGTAGTCATGCGTTTTTTCATTGATTTATTTATTTTTGTTTAATAGTAAAGTCAGTGATGTGTGGACGCGTGCTGTGATGTCAGGATAACCGTGCCTCCGTGTGTGCAGCGTGCGCAGCGTGTTGGTCAGGAATCGTCTCGAGCCATCTACAGGAAACTCCTCGAAAAGGCACTTAAATAGGGGACATGTGTCTTTGAATATATAGTAACATCTGATGTAAGGTGAGTGGCAGAAGTATATGTGGGGGACGGACCACATCTACACACATACTCCACTGTCTTCCAACGACTAAAATGCATTCACACCGTTGCAACCACACACACACACACACACACACACACACACACACACAATAACACAATAATCTCCATGATTAAAAACTCTGATCATTCAGTGTGACAGTCGCCTGTCTCTGGATAGGGAAGATTCTTCTGTGCAAAAAAGTTGAAACCTTCAATGTGCAGCCCGGCGTTCATTAAGTGCACACCCAATACTCACCTGAACTCCATGATTCTCCTCTAAAACCTAGTCTTTCTGAAGGAAGTCTTTTCAAAATAAAACCAAAAAAATAAAAAATAAAGGTTCAAATACTTGATTTCGTAAAGCTCCAACTCAAAGCGATTCTCTCAAAAAGGCACCAGACTTGCACAGTGAGGATGCTTCTCTCTGCGGGGCCACCACCTGTGCTTCAGTTCAAACAAATGTGGGAAGTTACTTAGTTCGTAAAGGGGGGGAGGGAGGGGAGGGGGAGGGAGCGAGTGTGGGGGGGCGGTGGTTCAGGTGAGCATGGGCACGTCATCCTCTGAGGCGGTGTCTTCGGTCAGAGGGATGAGCAGCACCTCGTCGTCCGAGGAGGAGGAGAAGGAGAAGGAAGGGGAGGCGGAGAGGGGCATGGAGTTGGTGGAGGAGGACGAGGGCGACGCCCTGAAGAGGGAGATGCTCAGGCCCAGCGTTTGGAAGATGGAGGCCAGGGAGGGGCTGCTCGGGGGGACGGCGACGGGGGGGGTGAGCGGGACGGGCGGTGGCGGAGCCGGAGGGGCGTACGGCGGCGGCGGCGGGGAGGCAGCAGGAGGTGGAGGCAGTGGAAGCAGAAGAGGTGGAACGTCGTCGTCCTCCGGCAGCGCCGGCGGCGGCGGGAGCGGCAGCCGCGACTCGGACTGAGCCATCAGGCCGAGTTTCAGTGGCACCGGCTGGTTCACCGCCTCCACCGCCGACGAGGAGCTGGTGGGGGTGGAGAGCGCCGGTTCCTGGCCGGAGGGGGCGGAGTCCGCCTGCTGCTGGCCGGAGCCGGACGTCTGAGCGGGCCTGGAGGGAGGTCTGGGGATGAGGCCCCACCTCCTCATGCGGCGCACGGCCCGGCGCACGAAGCGTGGCCGGCGCCTGCGGTGTGGGGAGTTGGCGGCGTCCTGACGCAGGAGCTGGAGGATTCCTCTCAGAGAGAGAGACGAGGTCTGACGGGGAGGAGGACGGGAGAGAGAGGGGTGAGACAGTGAGGCAAAGCAGGCAGGCAGACAGAGAGACAGACGGACAGACAGACATATACGTAAACAGACAGACAGACAGAAATCCGGAGAGACCAATAGATAGACAGAAAGGAGAGAGACAAACAGTCAGACAGGTAGTTAGACGGAACGACAGAAAATAGACAGACAGATAGATCAACAGACAGACGGGCAGATCTGATATTCAGATTGACAGATAGACAGACAGGTGCAATCTCAGCACAAAGTGTTACTAGACCCTTCACACTGTACCTTTAAGGTGCATTATCACGTGTGGCAAACACACACGTCACTACGTACTGTACCTTTAAAATATTCAAAAAAATCTAAGCTAAGGGAAAAGTGTGTGGACTGGGCATATCCCATCACACATCAAATGCCTCGTTAATCCCTCATCTAATTAAGCCGGTCACTTGTCCTGATTGGCTTCCAATAATAATAATAATAATAATAATAATAATAATAATAACAATAATCATAATTTGAGTCACTTTCATCTCAGCACTCTTTAATCTGCAGCAGGAGGCGGTGGAATGGAATAAGTGGAGCGTGTGATTTCAAGGCAAATGACACGGGAGCAGTGTCTGCAGAATGTGCGACTCAGCAGAACGGGCCTCCTCTCCCGTCAACCAATGTGTGATCAGGCCTCTGCCCCTTCACACCGACTCCTTTCTCTCAGACGCCACCGAGCTAAAACGAGTTTGTGGCGCTGCCCTCGGGCTTTGATTCCCAGCGTTTCATCACTACCGTCGGGGGATTCCGATTCTCGGGCCCGACAAGTGAGCCGGTGTTGGAAGTGGAAAGTGAGCAAAGACGCAAGACTGGGGTTCCTCTTGTCAACAACACCGTTTCCTTCCAATAGATAAACCCAGTTGTACGGCATGCTAAGATTCTAAAAGACAAATAACTGCTCATTCATATATATCTATTTGCAGTATATGTAAACAATCGTTTCGATTTGGAATTGACAATCCGATGCGATGCGATGCGATGCTCCCTCACCTCGTTGGGGTTCTCTGTGGGGAAATCCTCCACAGGTGGGATGATGCCCTGTGCGATCAGCTGACCATAGGAGGGCGGAGCCTGTTGCTGGATCAGCTCTGCTTCCTGGCGGCTGATTGGAGCAAACAAGCTGCGAGACAACAGACACACACACAGTCATATATATATGTGTAAGACAGACAGGAGTTGTTAACTTCAGTCATGTCAATGTTTGGATTATTCTGTGTGTATTAACGTCAGGGGCAGGAACCACGTGCTCCGCCTCTTTGCCCCTTTTGGGATGAACCGGGAATTAGGAATGGGGCAAGATGGCGACGTGTGAACCGCCCACAACGAGCCTCAAAAGCACCATGGGTGACATCAAGGACGCTACGTCCATCTTCACATAGAGTCTATGGACTATGACCCACTTAGGTCGAGACAAATTGCATGTCTGAGTGCGACAGTTAACAACAACAACAACCTGGTACTTGGTGTGTGGTGTGTGTGTGTGTGTGTGTGTGTGTGTGTGTCTCTCCCTCTATGCAGGCTGTGATGTAGGAGGAGGCTGTGAAGTGTGTGAGAGGAGCTGTCTGGCTGTTTTGGCAGCGACCGAAGTTGTAAGCAAAACAACTCGTGAGTCACTCATCTCCGAGCGTCAAAACACCATCGGGGCGATGGAAATCATTCAGAGAAGCCGCGAAGCTGGTCAGCGGTGAAGTCAGTCACCTGTACTCCCTGGTCCTGAGCGAGTAGAGTTTACAGGTGCAGCCCATGGCGATCACCAGCAGGAGCCCGCACACCAGGCTGCCCACGGTTGCCGCGGTGATGACCTTGCGGGGCAGGATGACGGTGCAGTTGAGCTCGTCGGTGCCGTCCTTACAGTCCACCTGGCTGTCGCAGCGCCAGCTCTCAAACACGCACCTGCGCACAGGACAAGGGGCCACTTGTGTGTTAGAGAATGCAGGGCGAGAGAGAGAGAGAGAGAGAGACTCAGCCACAAGGCTGGGTCACAAAACATGACGACAGACTGTAGAAAAACAAAACAATGACATACTGGAATTTTCATGACTTGATATAACACTCCATGACCCTAAAATGAGCCCATCAAATGTATATTTACATGGAGGAGCGGGTCCTCTCTATGGGGGCCGCCATGTTTTTTTTTTGTTTTTTTTTAAAGTAGCCCAGAGTGGATGTAACACGCATGGATACACAAGGCAAATTCACCTCTACGTGTCACCAGATTTCACACACTGCACCTTTAAATTCACCACTTACTTCAATACACAGAAACGCAAATTCCAATGTCAAACCAGCAAATCATAAACACATTGACTTTAATACGATGACACAGAGGAGATCTTAATTCATACCATCTCATGAGTTGTACGACGAGGCGAATCCTCACCTTAATTCAATTCTCTAGGCTCTAATAAAAATAAATAATAAAGTACCCTCTCTTCTACGAGTACGGACATGGACACACACTGACCTGTCACTGTCACAATGGAAGGTCCCTGGCTGACACATGGTGCAGTCCCTCTCATCGCTGCCATCAGCGCAGTACAGCTGGTAGTTGCATCGCTCCGTCACCGGGTAGCACACGGGCCGCCCGGCAAAGTGGCTGGACGCCACCGACCTCTGTCCCACCACGCCGCAGGCGAACTGGCTGGCGCTGCAGCCTCTGCACCCCTCCTCGTCCTTGCCGGTCTCGGGACAGTCCCACTTCCCGTCGCAGCGTTGCTCCTGGGTGTAGCAGCCCCCCGACAGTCCCCCGCAGCGACCCTCCCACGGGGGGCAGTAGCTCCCCACGTGGAAGGTGGCGTTGAACCCGCTCCCCTCCGAGTCGGGCAGCGTCTCATAGATCATGGACAGGACGCCGGTGTGGGACTCGGCTTGGACCGATTTGTAATTGGAGGTGCTGGTGATCTGGCGAAAAACACGGGAGAGGGGCATCGTGTTAGCGAAGTTATTGCTTTATCATTTTTGATTTTGAAAAGATCAAACGTGCACTCACTATTTTAATGACATCTCCTTTGCCTTGCTCTCGGTTGTAGATGGTGAGTCTGTCACCGGGGCCCAGCACCAGCTGCTGCAGGTCCAGTCTGAGGGGCCTGGAGTCCTGCGGGTCCAGAGTCCAGACGCAGGACAGAGCAGGACCCCGAGTGGCCGGAGGGGAGAAGGTCCCGTAGAAGGTCTGGAGGAGTCCTCCGCAGGGCCACTCGATGGGGGTGGGCGTCACGGCTGGTTCCTTCTGAGTGGGAGGCTGCTCTGGATACAGCGGCGGCTCCTTCACCTTCTTCCTCCACAGCTCCCACGCGTCCGAGTCAGCATCCCTCTCCTCCGACTGCTCTGAGCTCTGAATCGTATCTAAAGCCCTTTCTCTCTCGGGGTCTGTGTCGTGGTTTCTCTCCGCCTCCTTTTTGCCGTCTTGCTCATGGGCGGCGTCCTGCCGGGGCGGCGGGGTTTCGCCGTCGCAGCCCTGTTCGTCTGTGCCGTAGCCGGGACCTTCGCTGAGACACTCCACCTGACCGTTACAGCGCCAGGAGAGGGGAAGGCAGCGGCCCCACAGGCACTCGAAAGATGTCACGGGGCATTCGCCAGAGTCTGGAAACAGAGAGGGAGGGAAACATTTTTTTAGTATTTTTCGCGAAAACGAGTGGAAAAAGATTAAAGACCAGGCAAACGTACCTCTGGCATAGTTCAACAGAAATGATGACACAGGAAACAGGTGCGGGAGGAAATGGTGTATCACTGTAATGTTTCCCCCCGGAAACTCCATGGGTGGCGGCAGCTTGGAGCCACAGAGGACGAAGGGCTCACCGCCTGCAGATGATTTTATCGACACCCATTCCTTCCTGCATCGCACCGAAAACTGGGAAAAGCTGGAGAAATATGTGAGACGTGTGAGAATGTTTTTTTTTTTTTTAAGTCAGCGCAATGAAGTCCATCATCTCATTTCTAAAACCTCATCATCTGTACCTGAGAACAATGGGTCGCCCCTCATCGCCCTCGATGACCCAGCAGTCGTAGGTGAAGCCGAAGCGGTACGACCAGCTGTGGTAGGCGGAGCTCCTGATCTCTCCCACTTTGTCCTCTAAGACTTGAGGGGTGTGTCCACATCGAGCTGAGAACACAGGGAAGAAGGAAATGATATTACTTTTAACAAAACCATGAGCTCTGAGCACCGACGCACAGAGCATGAGATAGAAGTGCCGACTCGTCGTTCCCTTACCGGCGCAGAGGGCAGGATCAAAATAACTGCACGCTGCAGAGGACACCACACGTCAGGGTTAGTTATTCAAATCAACACAACCGACATGACTTGATGTGTTGTGCCGCACGAAACATTTAAAAACACAGGCACTCATCTCACCTGCGATGGTGAAAACCAGGAGAGCACAGACTTTGTAAGTATCTGTCATGGTGGTGATGCTGCTCCTCTGCGCAGATGGAAATCATACATATATACCTATTTATTTATTTATAAAAATAGCTGAGGAAGTTAAAAGTGTAAAAATAAAATGTCAGAGAGGCGCCATGTTGGGGGTTTGTTCAGGAAGACGTCGCCTGAGAAGAGAAACAACAGAGGATAAATTTAAGATGACAAAGAATAGATTCTTACAAATGATACTGTATATATATATATATATATATATATATATATATATATATATGTGTGTGTAAATATATATATATATATATATATATATATATATATATGTCTTGATTTAATCCTAAGTAGGAAGTTGAGTGAATTGAATAATTAAGTACATTTTATTTATTTATAAATGATAGAATTACTGACCAAAGTGTTGGAATAAATTCCACAGCCCATAGCATTATCTTCTTATAGCAACATGTGAAAATATAATCCAAACTAAATATTGTGGTGTAAAACAGGAAGTATACATTTAACAGAGTAACGTGATCTAAAACACAGTCAACACTCACTTCCTTCCTACATTCTGCCCAACAATGACGAGAGTCGCCACCATTTCCGAGATATAAATAAACTGTTCCCCCTACACTTTCGGTTCTGCCGACAGGGGCGTGGAACTGACTAAACCTCGGTTTAAAATGTTTTAACTCTTCGTCTTAACATCTACGTGACGGTAAAACACGTTGTGAGCGAGTGTGTGGGGGAGGCAGCAGCTGCTCTGCCCTCTTTTAGAGATTGAACGGTTAGCTTGCTCGCGAGCTAACGGCTAACATCCGCTCCTCTCCCCCCGCTTATTCGCTTCTTCCAGGCCGAGACACCGCACACAAATGGGCTAAAACCCGTCATTTAATGTCACAATAACCCGATAAACCATTACATGTTGGCGGGAAAGAGTAAAAAGACCACAATGTCACAGAAAAGGAGAAGAACGAAGTACGTTACCATGTCAGTTGGCCTCCCTTGTTGACAATATCCGAGCAACTTCCGGGTGTTCTTTCTCATGACAGCAGGGGGGCGCGGCTTGTGACGTCAAAGCCGTTTTTCTTTCATTGATAAAAAAACAACAACACATCATTTTACTTCAAATATCGTGTTTAACACATAAATACAGTCATATTAAAAACTAAAAAAGTGAATACATTTAAACAGGATGTAGTTATGAATGAGAAGAGCGTGGAAGGTGAAATATTCATTTTCAAACACAAGGTGTCAGTATCCAACATCAGTTTGTGTCACAAACAACCTTCAGGACTCGTTCAATGATTTTTACAATTATAATTGCTTAAATACGTTTTTTTTTTTGCTTAAAAAAAGTTTTTTTCATTCTATGAAAATGCATAAAATAAAATAAAAATACATACATCCAGAATATTGGGAAAATGACGTGTTTCAAACTACTACTTCACCACTAGGATGCACTAAATACTATGCATAGTACTTTTTGAGGGTACATTTATTTGAATTCTATTAAATGCAACACATTCACTTAACATATACGATATTCTAATGTGCATTTTACATGAATGGGAATTATTTGATTTGCATAAATTAACATATTCGGCATCATTATTTTTTAATAAAAACGATTTTTAATTACTATACGTGGGTTTCTAATAAATAATCAATACTCACATGGAGGGAGGACCATGCCGCAGCCATGACAGGAATGACGTCAGCAACATCTGGAGGAGGACCCAAGGGAAAGTGTCTCTCTCTCTCTCTCTCTCTCTCTCTCTCTCTCTCTCTCTCTCTCTCTCTCTCTCTCTCTCTCTCTCTCTCTCCTCTCCACGTCCACACACACTCGATCGACCACCTTCACAAACACACACACACACACACTCACACACGAGGCTGCAGCTGCCACTTGATGATTCCACTCTTCACTTTGACTTCCTCTTTTCCGGCTCAGACCTAAAAATCTGTCACATGCTGATTTTTCTTTCTCCCCTCTCTCTCTCTCTCCTTGTCTCTCTCTCTGCCACGTTTCCACACACACACACACACACACACACACACACACACAGAAACACCACATCTGGATCTGCTCTGTCCTGTGCTGCCAGGACTCGTTAGAGACAGTTAGTTAGTTAGTTAGTTAGTTGTGTGAACTTTGTTGTGTTGTTGTTGTGACTGGACTTTGAAGAATGTGGATCCAGCTCCTGTCCCTGGCCTCTGCTCTCTGCTGCTGGGCTTTCACCTCCGTCTCTGCTGATGTGCTACAAGCTGAGGTGAGTCACATGGAAACTCAATCAACACTTAGATATGTGCATGCGTTTCCCTAAATGTAGCCATAGTGGTGTCAAACTGTGTCCTACGTCTGTTTCCTGCATCTTCCCATGTGCTCTGTGCATTTCACAGTCTCCAAAAACCGACTCTCAGAAGCTGAAATCTATTCTTCTTGTTTATGTTTGAAGTTTTATTGCGTTGTAGTTTGGCTGCCGACACGACTGGAGCAGAGGGAAATGTCTATTTTCACTGTTTAAAAATGATTTCCAAGCTTGATTGTGTCACATGACGGTGTCGTCTGTCTGCAACATGGAGGATCTTTCTGTTTTTTAAGTTCATTTGGTGTCGATTTGACAGATTTTGTCACTTCAGCCGGCACATGCAGGGTCTTTGTCTATTGTTTATTCCCTCTGAGGAAGAGCTAGAGGCTGAGGAAAGAGAGGGAATGAGCTGTTTACACTCTCGTTTACTTTGTTTTCCTGCCCGTCTAATCCTTTTGTCAAAGAGATGAAAGGATGGAATTTTAATGGAGGGGGATGAAAAATATGTCATGTCAGACATTTGTGGTTTTTGAAGGATGAAGATGAGGAAGAGGAGGAGGAGGCGGAGGAGGAGGAGGAGGGGGAGGGGGGTCCAGGCGTGCAGGGTTAGTGTACAGTTTGGAAAAACTTCAGCTGGGCTGCTTTGTTCTGACAAAGAGAAAAGAGGAGGGGTAGTGGTGGTGATTGGGGTGGGTGGGTCGGGGGGGGGGGGGGGGGCTGGGTTAAATGGGTTTCAATCCAGCAGGCCGGGAAGTGACTCCGCCCCCACAACAAGCTGGACATGAGGCGACCCAGCTGGGGCAGGCCTGCATGCAGGGCGCTGAGGGCCTCCTCCTCCTCCTCCTCCTCCTCTTCCTCCCTGTACTTTATCTCAACAACATATTTTGTTATGGGGTCTCAGCAGCAGCAGCAGCAGCAGCAGTGTGGTAAATAAGCGGGTGTGAGGACCCATAGGTGCCTCCACCTCAGGGTAGAAAAACCTCATCCCTGAACTCTGCAGATAACAACAATAACAGGCGGCAGCGTGGTCATATCACACAGTCAGCGACAACAGCCTTCACATGATACCTGTCCGTTAAAGGTGCAGTGTGTAAGATTTACAGGTAGCTGACATTGGTAAGAAAATAGTAAGACTGATGTTTTAATGAGTTGTACAGTCACGTTTTATTTCTATGGAATGACCCTTTTATTTTTAAATCAAAAGCAGGTCCTCTCTATGGAGGCTGCCATGTTTTTACCGTGGGCCGTGCGAACAGGCGATTGGCCGAACCTAAAGGGTGCGTTCCAACACTCATTAGGTAACGTTATCCGCCATTTTGGTTTAAATAGGCAACTTCACCAATAGATGTCACTAAAACATATACAATGTGTCTGTAACTATTTGTAAATAAGTCAACAAAACAAATTGACGGATGGAGAAAACAGATTCCTGATTTTGTATCTGCACCAAAATTGTATGGGTCCTTCCTCGACCTGTACCGCATGTGTCCACTAGGTTTGACAATGATCCATTGAGGAGTTTTTGATGAATCTTGGTCACAAACAGACAAATACACTTTGTATGAAAAATGTGGTAGAGGTGATGAACAGCCACAGATTTGCTACATGATCAATCTCTGTGACTTAAAGTTCAAAGAGCTGCCCCAGATGGTCAGGAAATTGATTCACAGAGGGAAAAAAAAAGTTCATTAGCAGTAAGCACACAAACCCAGCCAGCCAGCCACCCACACACACACACACACACACACACACACCCTGAGCACAGGATGCATGAAGAGGAGAAGGAGGAGCTTAGTCACTGACCACAAGCCTCTGGGTCGTGAGTCAGGCCAGACATGGTGGATCAGAGTCAGACGGTTTACGAGACGCCGCAGCGCCGCTGCCCCCCTGTGGCGGACGCTCACGTCTGTAAACAAAGTGAGAAAACATGGAGGACAATACCTCCAACATGTCGTGTCCCTGCATCTGGAATAATAATAATAATAATGATAATAATAATAATGATAACAATGATAACAACAACACCTGAGGGGAGGTTGAGTTCGCCGTCAGTGGTGATGCTGGGAGAGGATCAGCTTTAATTACAGGTTCAGGATGATGATGTCATCACCTGCATATGCAGCCTGTGATCAGAGGGCAGACGATAGAGCAGACGTTTTTCACCGAGGGCCACACACCGAAAAATACTATAAACGCTAGGCCACGGTTAGAGTGAGCAAAATGAATAATACGATACGGCTCAGGCGGGATTCGAACCCGCCGCCTTTGCAACGTCACCAAACTTGGACTGCTTTGTTCAATAAAGCGGTCAAGTCAATTGCAAATTTCACATGGGCCGCATTCCATTATATTTTCAGAATGTGCGGCTGTCTTGAATGCAGCAGTAGCTCCACCGAGTGTTAAGACTAAGAGGTATAGTCAAGTCAGTTGTGAATTTCATGTGGGCCGCATTCCATTATTGAGTGTTGAGCTCTCTCCAATGAAGCAGTAGCTCCATCTAGTACAATCAAGTCAATCGTACAACATTTCACGTGGGCCACATTCCATTATATATTGGCCATAGTTTGGACGCAAGAAACAAATTTGAGCAACATCAATATTTTATTAGCGCAGCTCAGTTTTCGGGGGGGGGGGCGGGGGGACGAGTGACGGCAGCAGACAAGAGACGATGAACTTCAAAGAATTTCTGCGGCGTCTCCTCATCGCTCGACATCCGAGCGTCCCCCTCTGACTCCGTGTTGACGAGCTAAACCCCCCCCCCTTCCACTTAATCCACGCCGAGTGGAAACGAGAGGAGAAATAAGACCCCAGCTCTTCTCTCTGAAAATGAAAAAAGCCCCCGTGCCCCCTTCATCTGTTTCCACTATGGGCGTCGTTTTTTGGTTTTGTTTTTTGCCTCGTCTAACCTTTTTTCAACCCAACATCTGAGCCCTGCAAGACCCTGCGAGGAGGAGAGGGAAGCGGGCAGCAAGGAAAACAACAGGCTCTAAAAAAAAAGGGGGGGGGCGGGGGTCTCCATATCTGGCTCAGAGTAGAGTTCCAAAATGGGAGAGATTTCCCGTGGCCATGTGCAGACACATGTCTCGTGATCGCAGGGGAGAGCTACAGATGTGGCCGAGGCGCGCACACATCTGGACTCCATCCTCTTTATCTCGACGCCGAGTCGCTGTCGATGCAGCATCAAAGACGGGGGCCTCGCTGGAGCTCATGGGTTCTTGCTGCTGTCGCTGGAGTTCCGTGGAAACTCGGCCGGAGCGGAGTGAATGTGGAACCGATGGAGAGGGGAGTCGATCCACAGAGTGACCGAGAGGAACATCAGGACATGAAAGGGGGGGGGGTCTGTGTGTCGGCTGATCCGAGTTGATTTGTCGCACAGTTTCCGAAAACAGCGCCGCGGACTTAAAGGCACAGTGCGTAAGATTTAAAGATGGACGTAGTCGTCACCCACAGGTGTCTGCAGAGTGCGTATGAGGCTCGTAGTGGGCGGTTCACTCCCTGACTCCTCCCACTTTCTGGTCCCCCCCCCCCACCCACCAAAAGGGGAAAAGAGGCGGAGCACAGGTAGAGCTGGGCCGGGTCGCATGGTGCTGTCACAGCATCAGGTGTCACCCAACAGGCCACGCCCCTTAATTACGCATAATTGGGAACCTAGATAGAATACAAATAAGCAAGCAGAAGTTATTCCTATACAACTGGAATTACACAGCTCTTTTCAATAACATAACAGAGGGTGTTCTTGTAGACGAATTGCGAATAAATGTTAACTCATTGAAGTAAATAAGTACAATTTGCTTCCAAATGGTTGAAGAGCGAATGGAAAAACACCAGCAAACTGCAGCATATGTAGTGTTATTGTCCTGCGGTGCAGGAGGGGGGCAGTGTATAATGTCCTCAGTGAGTGAGAGTACATATGATCTGACCCAGTCTAAATGTTGATATATAGAAAAGTGCAGAAAAGCTCTAACTGGGTCAGCGGAGCCAAGAAGCGGAGGCGATGTGGGATCCAGCCCCTCATGAGCTGCAGTTTATTTTTTATTTTTTTTCCGTTGGCACCGAGGGAGAGGAACATCTGAGTCAGGCCCCGGGATTTCAAGCCAGCCAGCCATACTCTCCTCTCTCCTCCTCCTCCTCCTCCTCTTCCTCCTCCTTCCCCTCTAATGTCTTTACCTTCTCCCATGTCACTCTGCTCTTTAGATCACCCTCTGCCGCCCGTCACCAGAGATTTAGGAAACTAGCCTAGGGATCATTCCGTGGGGCTGTTTTAGAAAAAAAACAAAAAACTCCTACTTCCTGGTTCATCCAAAAATGGGCAAAGAGGCGGAGCACAGGTAGAGCTGGGGGGGGGGTGCCCATGATGCTGTCAGAGCATCCACAGAACCTGCCAGGTCGGCTCAGGTGTCACTCAAGAGGCCACGCCCCTTAATTATGCATCATTTAAAACCATGATGGAACAGAAATACACCGTACAGTTGTCATGGTAACAAATGTGACTGATTGAGACAGAAACTATAGTTTGTACCAGACGTTCAACATAAAGTTGAACCATTCTAACACGGGAGTCTATGGGGATTGACTCACCTCTGGAGCGCAGCCTCAAGTGGCCACCCTGTGAAGTGCCAGTTTTTCCCCACTTCCTGTCTTGGACTGAACCGTCAGAGGTGGCAGCTTGGTCCTAACACGCACAAACACAACAGCAAGTCAGTGCAAAGTGCATTCGTCAGCACAAACCCAGATTTCCTCACAAGCTCGTGTTTATGGTCCAGTTCCTCCGCACAGATGTTGCACACATGACATCATCCGTCTTTCCGATTTTGACCAAAAATCTATAAATGCTCGGGGGGGGGGTTTCTTTTATTTCTCAAGAATGTTTTTGCACCTTGCAAATTATCGGAAGTTGTGGTGGAAATCATGTGCGTGTGAGCAATATGTGTGTGTGAGAGCAATGTGTGTGTGTGAGAGCAATGTGTGTGTGGATGCCAGATGTGATCTGTGGTTGTTGTGTGCGTGTTGCACATCACCATGTTTGCGGTAACAGCTTGTTTGTCTGACTTGTTCCTGAACATCTGCGCGACTCAGATGTTCGACCCAGCATGAGGCTGCGTGACATGACCAGGCGCCATTTTGGAGATTTACACAGCTGTGTGACTTCATCCGCCGAGGCACGTCCATAAATAGTCCTAATGAGTGTATAATCCCCTGAACTATCCCTTTATAATCAATAACAGGTCCTCTCTATAGGGGACGCCATTTTGCACCACCCTCATCTAACAGTAGCCCAGAATGGTCAATCTAAACAATTTTTGAGTTTTAATGATGACCGAAAGCTACCATTGGTTATCCCACAAGGTTGGAAGGGGGATTAGGGCCATTCAGCTGCAATATTCAACTTCGCCACTAGGTGTCGGTGACTCCCACACACAGACTTTCACTGGTAATGGAGGTGAAAACAAAAAGTCCATTTATCCAACACGAGTACAGGTCACCATCAAGCTACAGGTCATTTTTGCCATTATTCCAAATGAGAGCCCCCTAGTGCTCAAAATTATATTCTGTGCAACAATACATAGTTTTGCATTTATCGCTAAACGTGATCGTTTGCCTGATTAATGAATGAATGAATTGTTTATTTGATTTAACCGTGTGTAAAACGTGAGAAAAGGGATCGCTGGAGCTGAAAATCTCATACTTCGACTGTACGTTCTGTCCAGAAATAATAAGTGGAGTAGATTTAATGTGGAGGAAAACGGTCAATCCTCATGAATGAGGCGTCGTGACGTGAAACGCGAGTGAAATTATGACCCATGTGTTAAAAACATGTGATGAGTGATTGAGCCTCAGCTCTATAATTGGCAGTGAGGTCGGCGAGAGGTCACGGAACCCATGTTCACATGACACGGCTCCTCCGAAACAACCTGTCCCACCAGCTTTACATCACTGCATCTGTGCTTTATACATTCAGACCTCATGTCACGGCACACACACACACACACACACACACACACGCGTGCTGTGCACACAAACCCGGCGCTGTGTGTGTTTACCAAACCAGCAGCCAGCCCTTTGACCACACATGGCTGCTGCCGCCGCTGCGCAGTGAGCGCCCCCAGCTCCTCTGACGCCAACAATACTCGCCATGTACCAGCCTCAATAAATAGAGGCTTTGATGGCGGCTGCTGGGAGTTCCAGAGGGGGGAGGGGCCGACGCTGGGATACCTGGCGTCCAGGGCCGGAGGTGGCGGCGGCGGCGGCGGTGATGTGTGGAGCAGTTCGGTGCAGCTGGAGAGAAGTGGAGGGTCTTGACCAAGTGTGTGTGTGTGTGGGGGGGGGCTGTTTTTATAGAAGCAGACGCGTCACCACACTGGAGCCACAGGAAACACTAGCAGCTCAGAGAGAGTGACTTTGCTCAGATTGATTTCGGAGAGAGTGGGAAGATAAATTAAATTAAATGGACGCTTAAATAATCCGCCGAAATGGGTTCTGAAGGGGGGGTGGCATATTTGGGGGTGGGGGCATTTGGGGATGGGAGGGGGGGGGGGCTGTGTCTCTGCAGGCCTCATAAGTGAACCTTGTTCTCCGGCCTCCCTACCGACCGCATGACAAACAGTAGCTGTGTGTTGCACACACACACACACACACACACACACATACACACACGGACGGACGTGTAGGAACAGGAGGCCACGCCCCCTCGCTCCACCTCCACTTCCATCCATCCCAGGGGCAGCAGCACCGACAGTGGAACAAGAGGGGTTAAACGACACCCGAGCAAGTGGGGCATTGTGGGTAAATTCCACCCATGTGGTGGGGATGAGAATGTGGGTCAGCTGAGTGGAAACACCGAAACCTCAACAAGTCCAAGAAATGGAAACATCAACAGAATTCATCCGAGACAAATTTGCTAAGTATGAAGTGACGGCCACGTAGCTTAGCTTAGCATGGGTTAGCATAACGACTTGAAACTGACGGGCCAACCAATCGCGACGCCACTCCCGTCACTGCCATCTTTGTCTTGCTTTGCTTTGCTTTTCTTCTGCTTTGCTCCGTTCTATTTGTTTTGTAATGTTTTTGTTCGCTCTGCTTTACTTTTTGTTCTGCTTTGCTTTGATTCACTTCCTCTCATCACGTTTTGCTTTTGACACCACACCTGCGCCCTGCACTCATTGGCCCAAACCAGCTGTCACTCACGCATAATCCACACCCATAAAACACCCTGCTGCTTTTGGACAGCACTAAAAAAACGGAAACAAAATAAACCTTCCGCTCCAACATTTAATATTTGTAGAAGGTCAAACACATTTTAAAGATATATAAAAACAAACCCCTGCCTCTTGTGTTTGGTGACCATGTGAAAGTGCCATTGTCAGACGATCCCTTAAAGGTAGTCTGAGTCTCAGACCACCAGCGGGGAGGAGCTGGACCTTTCATGTGTGAAGATAAACACAGGTGCTTTGGTTTGAGAGGAGGGACGGACACAGACCTTGAGCTCTGAGGAAGTGGAGCGTTGCAGGGGCGCTTCATTTTTCCACCAGCGTGTCTGAAGGCTGCTCCTCTCCGGTCTCGACACAGATGTAGGTCCGGTGTGAGCGAGGTGACGTCAGCGTTTTTATTATGGCTCCTCTCTCATCACACCACAACAAAGACTGGGGATGAAGCAGACGACATGTGAGAGTTTTCTCGAAATCACGGTCACATTCAAAAACGCTGAGTAATCAGCCAGAGGATGGTTTAACAAGTCGGCGCGCCACACACACACACACACACATACTGTACATTGTGAGATATAGACACACCCTTGTAATCTGTGTTGCGCATCTGACGCAGGTCCAAACAGGCTCTGAACCCGCAGGTCCACACAGCAGGCCGAGCCCGGCCTTTTCTGCTGACTCGGATGTTTTCCGAGGGTTTTTCTGTTGTTTCTGGCAAATGTGACTCAAACCCATGTGACCGCTCACAAAGCGAAGCAGAACAACACCTC
>JAFBJT010007455.1:86346-97513 GCA_016785325.1 Chascanopsetta lugubris
GCGCCAGAGGGGCAGCTGCTCCGTACATTCGCCCTTTGAAGCCCCTTTCTGGAAAGTCTTTTTGATATTTACCTTTTGAAAAGCCACGTTAAAGGTGCCGTGTGTTTAACAATTACTTACTGACATGTTCATGAATTCATCTTCACCTAAATGTATTATGTTTCTTCCGTTAGCCTTAAACGAGCCCATTTACACGAGGAGGGGGTCCTCTCAATGGGGGCCGCCATGTTTTTACAGTAGCCCAGAGTGGACATACTACTGAGTTTAATGACACCTGAAGTCGACCACAGGTTCTCCTGCTCAGACGGGCGAGGGTGAGGTGATGGATACAACAGGCAGCTTCACCTCTAGATGTCACCAAATCCTACACACTGCACCTTTAATAGTGTGTGTGTGACATGGGCAGCAGCTCTCACCCACATCACGTGGAGGCACTTTGAGCCGGACGGTCGCACTCTGAGATGGTTGGATGCTTGAACGCTTGCATGATTCCCACCATGTGCCCCTGCCTCCTCTTCCTCCTCCTCCTCTTCCTCCTCCTCCTCCTCTTCCTCCTCCTCCTCCTCCTCCTCCTCCCTCTTTCCCCTCCTCTCTCCGTCTCGATCTCTCTCAGGGTATCGCGGGCACAGACGTTGCGAAAGAGGCCTCTGACATCATCCTGACGGATGACAACTTCAGCAGCATCGTCAAGGCCGTGATGTGGGGCCGAAACGTCTATGACAGCATTTCCAAGTTCCTGCAGTTCCAGCTCACAGTCAATGTAGTGGCTGTCATCGTGGCCTTCACTGGGGCCTGCATCACTCAGGTACACCCATCAATTAATCAAGCACACATGCTGACACACACACACACACACACACACACACACACACACGTCACTTCTGTATATGTCAGTCATCCTGGATCTGCAGAGACACAGCAGATCTTCACATGCCTCAGCAGACACACTGACACACACACACACACACTGACACACACACATTACATTTGATGACACAAGAAATGATGATGTATGTTTTGCTTTTTTCTTATTTCTTCCTCTGAAACACAGTTACATAAGTATAAGATAATAACCTTTTTTATATTTATATGCAGTACATTTAAAGGATTACAGTAAGTAAGTAAATAACTGAGTAACTACAGCAAATTAATTAAAAAAAATATTAATGGATAATGGATTATGGATTAATAATGGATCAATGGATAAAACAAATGAATGACTGAATAATATGTTGTGCATTTTTATAAAAGTATAAGGAACATGTAATGTCAGCAGTGGAGTTGGGGGAGATGGACTCAGGAGTGGAGTTGGGGGAGGTGGAGTTGGGGGAGGTGGAGTTGGGGGAGATGGAGTTGGGGGAGATGGACTCAGGAGTTGGGGGAGATGGAGTTGGGGGAGGTGGAGTTGGGGGAGGTGGACTCAGCAGTGGAGTTGGGGGAGGTGGACTCAGCGGTGGAGTCGGGCTCTCAGGGTGTGGATGTGACTGTCTCTGCAGGACTCTCCTCTGAAGGCCGTTCAAATGCTGTGGGTGAATCTGATCATGGACACGTTCGCTTCTCTGGCTCTGGCAACCGAGCCCCCCACCGAGGCCCTGTTGCTACGGAAACCCTACGGCCGGAACAACCCACTCATCTCGCTGACCATGATGAAGAACATCCTGGGCCATGGAGTGTACCAGCTGGTCATCATCTTTACCCTGCTGTTCATAGGTATACACACACACACACACACACACACACACGTATGCATGCATGCATATAATTAAATAAACATGCACATGCAATCAGACACACACACACACACACACACACACACACACGCCTTCAGAAAAACAACACCCACCCCCTGCATCGACATGCTTTCACAAGTGCTGACACAAACACAAGCACATATATAGACGCGCACACACACACACACACACACACACACACACGTGCTGTGATATGTCACTGTTTGATAGAGAAAAGTGTGTTTCAGATCAAACTCTGAACATCGACTGATTCTCACATCTGTGCAGGCGAGCGCATCTTTAACATCGACTGCGGCCGCAACGCCCCCCTGCACTCCCCCCCCTCCGAACACTACACCATCATCTTCAACACCTTCGTCCTCATGCAGCTGTTCAACGAGATCAACGCGCGCAAGATCCACGGAGAGCGGAACGTCTTCGATGGCATATTCTCCAACCCCATCTTCTGCTCCATCGTCCTGGGCACATTCGCCGTTCAGGTAACTTCCACTCTTATTGGTTACAAATGAAAGTTGATGAGCGTGGTTTTCCTGTTCCTGTAGTTTCCAGCGATGACTGGACTCTTCCACTCTGTGATCTGTCTGATATCTTGCTGACTGCAGTTATGAATATTGGTGGGAGGAGACATAACATTCAACACTGAGCGACTCCTTGAATGATTCAAAGTATTTCCTCTGAATTCTTTCGGTCCTTACAGTAATGCGGTAGAGTGCGTCGCTCTCTGCTCCTCCTGCTCAACACGTCCATCTGTATTTCAGATCGTTGCTCTTTCATCACTGGAAGCGCAGAGATCCCTCGAAACTCAAATGTCGACCTCCTTGGAATCTGAAATTGAAATGTAAATCTGGACTCGAGCCGATGAGTCGTTCAGTATCTTACGTGTTCGAGCTCAACTAATCCCAGGCTCAGTCACTCTGTGCTCTTATTGTGAAAGCGTCCTCTTAGTGTCTTTAGTCGTATGTTTGGTCTTTTAATGTTTTCAAAGCAAAGACTGACAATAGACGTTACAAAGAAACTTAAGCATGAGAGTAATAATAATTTTCATTGTACGACGCAATAATTGTGCCATTAACTCGTGTTCATTCAGCTTGAGCTGTGAATTTTCCCGTTCCGTGGTATTCGGGGGTTTGGGAAGCAATGAATTATTTATCCATTCTTTTCAAAGTTCTCAGCCCTCTGGAATGAAGCAGCTGTCTAGTTTTTAGGTTTCACAGTATTTTTTCATGAGTTACGGTAACTAGTAAAAAAAAGTAAGTAGAACTGATTGGTGGTAACTGTTACCACCAATCAGTTCTACTTAGGTTTAAGGTTAAGGTGAGGGTTCGGATGGGTGGAAGCATAAAGGAGAAGGGGACGGATGAACGGATGAACGGATGAACGGATGTGGGTACATATGTTGATCATCACATTCTACCTGTCAGCTGTCGGATATTTTCCAGAGCTGCTCGGCGCTGGCTGGGCCTGGGGGAGAAAGGAGAGAGGAAGCTGTGGGGGCGGGGCTAGGAGATGACAGAGCTGAGGTCTGGAGGCAGACAGGTGAAAGAGAGAGAGGAAGAGATGAGGCAGAGCGAGCCCCTCTGTGACGGGGCAGGATGTGATACAGGGTGTGAACCTGGGGTCAGGGGCAGATTGTCTCTGATCACTCCCCCAATGAGGCCGTGGTCTGTGGCCGTGGTCCGACAGTTGTCAGGGACGCTGTGTGTTTGGTCTTTGACGTGGAGCTTGTACAGTGTCCTGCTTGTGCTCTTTTGCCCTGCGATGATTCCTCGTCCTTTGCGCCGCAGATCGTGATTGTGCAGTGGGGAGGGAAGCCCTTCAGCTGTGCCCCCCTCAACGTGGAGCAGTGGCTCTGGTGTCTGTTCGTGGGAGTTGGAGAGCTGCTCTGGGGACAGGTGAGGAGCCCTTCACTCCGACTCAGGTACAGGCCCTGGAGTCTGTCCTCAGGAGACAGCAGCTCTGGACGCAGACAGAGTGAATTCTGATGAAGGCCTGAGCGCAGCCCAGCGCTCGGTGTAAACTCTTCTCCTCTTCCTCGGGGGCCTGATGCCGTCCATCTATTTTCACTCTCACCCTCTTTATTACTTGCGCCATCAAAACAAGAAAACAACATGTTTTAGGAACTTGTGAAGGGGGTTGATCAGGCTCCCAGTAATATCTGAACTTTCAGTTAGAATTGTACGTAACTGGAGCTCTCTCTTTAGGCACTTTTATAATCATTTATTCTAATAAAGGTTTGCATGTAAATGTATATTTGATCAGATCAATGCATTTCATATCTCTGTAAACAGTGCATTTGGAATGTCCCATCAGAGGGTTTCAATCAGACTGAAAAATAAAGATTTTCTTCAAAAATCTTTTCTCTAATTGCCAAAACAATCTGGACTTGGAAAAACTCTCATGTGTCAAACCCGGCTTCCAGGTGATCGCCACCGTGCCGACGGAGCGGCTCCCGTGCCTGAAGGAGGCGGGGCTGGGCCTGGAGCCTGGGGAGGAGGAAGGGGAGGAGCTTGCAGAGGATGAGGAGGAGATCGACTGCGCCGAGAGGGAGCTGCGCCGCGGACAGATCCTCTGGTTCAGAGGCCTCAACCGCATCCAGACCCAGGTACCGTTTATCAGGACCACCTGAACCAACTAGACCTGTTTCATGGGATCACACACACACACACACACACACACACACACAGAAACCGAGACACAGCTACACATCGTCATGACACACGAGCAGTTTGTTTCAGGTCAATCAAAGAAAGAGAAGAGCCAGGTTTTAAACCCGCTGCTCTTTGATGAAGCTGGTTTACTCCTGAGTTGTGAGCCTGAATAACCTGCATCATGGCCCTCGCTCTCTAACAAGAGACTTTTGGAAAGAAAGACTCGACTCCTTTGGGAGATTTCACTCTTCATTGACAGCGTGAGCTAAATTTAAACTCTTCAAAAGTCATTCCCTCTCATCTCGTCTGTGCTGTTCTTCGACTGGTGCCAAACACTCTGACTCCGGTTTGTTTTCTCCACCACAGCTCACTCCTCTGCTCTGGGTTCTAAACTCCCAATGTGCTACTGTGTAGATGCTCATGAACATCACGACAGGATAAATGTGTGTGTGTGTGTGTGTGTGTGTGTGTGTGTGTGTTTGGTTGCAGTGGCACTTGTGTGAAAGTAGTTTCAGCTCATTGATCCTCTTGGGTACAGACTGAAGAAAAAGGTGGCAAACAGCATTAGAGCCGGTCCAGATTCTGCTCAAGTGCCTCTTTGTGTCAAGTGGTCGTGTTTTTATGAAAACACACACCGAACCTCATGGGTGTCAAACCTACGGCCCGCGGGCCAACACCGGCCCGCGGGCCAACACCGGCCCGCGAGAGGTTTCCATCCGGCCCGCGAGAGCACGTCACAAAGTGTAAGAAAGCTCCACATAGAAGACATTAAAGGTGCAGTGCGTACGGTCGGTGAAGTTGCATGTTGTATCCCTCACCTCTAAGATGTTAAGTCCACTATACTGCTGTAAAAACATGGCGGCCTCCATAGAGAGTGAATACACATTCATGGGCCCATTTAAGGTTATATTTATATATATATTATAAATTCACGAGAAGTCGGTCTGTAATTGTTTTGTAATTTTTTGTCGGAAGTGACAGAAATAACCGAAACAGTGACTGTAAACACTGCACCTTTCAAAGTAGCTGCTATTTCAAATCTGCCCACCAGGGGACGTCACTCAACACTTTCAGGCGCAATGTTGCTGGTTCAGAAACGTCCGGAGCTGTGTGGCTCCTGAGAGGCCGAGTCATTCTAACCTGCTGTCTGTGTGTGTTGGTCCTGACGCTCTGGGTTGACTGGTCCGGCCCACCCTGATCAGTGTGGCCCCCCACCTCAAATCAGTTTGACACCTTTAGATTGCTGGTGACTTTTGCCGTCAGAGAGAATTAAAAAATCATTCTTCTCGTCGCTGCGGCTCGGACAGGAAAATGTCACGAGGGTCCTCAAAGCACTCACACACACACACACACACACACACACACACACACGCACTCAGACCGGCCATTCCTGCCCTGACTGAGTGCTGCTGTTTTGTCTCTGTCCTGCAGATGGAGGTAGTGAGCACGTTCAAGCGCAGCGGTTCGTTTCAGGGGGCGGTGAGGCGGCGCTCCTCTGTGCTCAGTCAGCTCCACGACGTAAACACTATCTCTACCCCCTCTCACGTAGCTCTCTCCACCGCAACAGCCAATACCAGCCCAGCCCCCGGGAGTGAGTCCGCCGAACGCATGTACACACATGCACAGACACACACACACCTTCTCTCTCTCTCTGACACACACACACACACACACACAGCCATTCATTTCACACACACACTGCTGCACGGCACGTGGTCTGCGGTCCATCCACTCAGTGGTTGTGTCCCCTGCGTCTCGCTCGCTGCTCGTCTGTGTGCAATGTCTCCTTTTCTTCTCTTCTCTTTTCAAACCCCCCCCCCCTCAAAACAGCACCCAGTTCTGACCGGCTGTGTAGTTCTGGTCTGATCCGATCTGGTCCAAACCCCCCCCCCCCCCCCCCCCCCCCCCGCCCCCCAGTCCTGGTGCCAGTCCAGAATCTCTGTCTTTGTCGTGGCGTGTTGGTCGGTGCAGGAGGCCGCTCGCCGCTCTCTCTCTGGCTCAGGTGTCCTGACAGAAAAGGGGAAACGGTTTCGTAAAAATAAAACAAACAAAACAAATCAAATACAGAGCGAGTCATGAACTGGAGTCGTCCTGCAAGTCCAGCAGGCGCCGTGAAGTTCAGAGAGCAAACGGTGAGTCCTCCTGCGCCATGTGTGACTTCCTGTCTGTGGATGCTGTCGAGCGCGGTCACGGTGGTTCACCTCACATGGCGTCTGAAGGAGAGCTGTCGTTTCTTTGAGCCCCAAAAACCAAGAGGAGGCCATAATACTCTTTGTACTCGCGGCTGTAGAATCCGTCCTCACGACCCAAATGGCTTCTGTGAACCGTAAACCTTCGAGTATAAAGCCCCCCGGCACGCTGCTGTTTCCCAGAGCTTAGCTGCAGGATGTTTCTCCGCTCTTCCTCTTCCTTTCTTCCTCCCTCTTCTCAACTGTTGTCAACTGCTGATTTCTGTAACAGTATTTCCAGCTCCGACGTCACACGTTTGGCCCGAAGTCTCCAAAACATCCTGACTTTTCTTCTGTCCAGTCTGTTTCCCCCTGCCCCTTCTCTCTCTCTCTCTCTCCCTCGCTCATTCTCTCTCTCTCCATCACAGTTCTCTCCTTTTTCCTCGCTTTGTGAGAGATATTACAGGTTCCCCGTTTGCAGAGATACTCTGGGAGATGTTCCGATTGTTCTTCATGAGTAGCGTTGTTCTTTTGTAGAGGTATTTAGATTTTCACCCGATCTAAATACAGGCTCTTGTGTAGCATACTGAGCAGATTTCTTTAGTAAGTTACTCTTCATTTTTCCTTTGATCTTGTCTTTGGTTGGTTACTTCATCCCCCTTTTTCTCATCCTCCCATCTCCTCCCGAGAGCAGCGTCCATCCCTCATGTTTCTCTTGATTTCCTGGTGTGTCAGTTCTGCGCGTGGCTGTTGGAGAGTGTTCTTCCTGCGCTGGCGCATCCTGGCGCCGCGCTCTGACTCCTGTCGTCCTCGGCGCGCCAGCGCGACCACGCTCTGGAATGCTCGAGTCCGAGTGTGTGCATGCAAGCGTGCGCTTGTGCTCGCCCCCATTTGATCGTCTTCATCTGTCTTCTCAGTTGCTTCTCTTCTCCTTCCTTCCTTCCTTCCTTCCTCCCCTCGCTCCCTTCCATTCCACGCTGCCCCCCGTCGCGCCATCGCCCCTGGGTGTAGTCCCAAAGAGCCCGAGCCGGCGCTGCTGACAACTCACTGCTGTGATCGTCCCTCACAGACACTGGGTGTTTGTGTGGGACACCTGTCATCTCCGTAATAACATCTTTCTTTCCATCGTTTGTCACCGATCACGGAATGGATTTGATCATCGCTCAGATCAGAATGTTGCTACATGACTGTCTCATGTTATGGGATGCTAGCTCCTCAATGGCACTTGTTTATCTTTGAATCAAAGATTCAGTGACAAGTGTGAATCTAAGAGGACAGCGCATTGATTTTAGTTTGATGCCTTTTCCTCAAAAAAAATCTCCTGTTGTGTTTAAAGGTGCAGTGTGTAAGATTTGGTGACCTCTAGAGGTGAAGTTACATGTTGTATCCATCACCTCATCCTCACCCTTCTGAACCTGAAGGAGAACCTGTGGTCGACTTCAGTCGTCATTAAAACTCAAAAGATGTTTAATACGTCCACTCTGGGCTACTGTAAAAACATGGCGGCCCCCCTAGAGAGGACCCACCTGGTGTGTGACATTAACAAGCTCATTTTAGGCTAGTGGAACAAAATAATACATTTAGGTGATTTCATTTTCATGAACATTAAATTCCTGAAAATGTCAGTTTGTAATTCTTTCCTTGTATTTTTAGAAGTGACCAAAATGAAACTGAAATATTACACACTGCACCTTTAAGGCCGATGTACCTGGACAACTGCAGTTAGAATCCTGGCCTGACTTTAGCTGAATCTGACTTCAGGGGGAGTCCTTAGTCGTCCATTATCCCATTACATCAAAGTCCTGTGAGTTGGTTAATAAATAAAATCATTTATAATTTATAATCAAATCAGATCATTTCTAGAGGTTCGCAAGTTCGAGAGTCTCAGAGAATATAGCTAATATCAACAACATCACAGTTCATGCGCTGTGAGGGCATGACTCCCTCCAGTGCGCTGAGATGTTTTAATAAGTGGAGCCAGCTCTTATTCTATTTTCAGAAAGATGGACTTCACCTCTCCAGGATTCATCGAGTGATATTTAGAGTCTGTTTATTATATTTTGATGATTTGGCTCTGTCACTGATTTTCTATAAATCGGGTTCCCTCCCTGACTGAGAGAGTGATTGATGAATATGAAGAGGAAGAGATCTTTAAGAAAATATTGTTTTACTCATTGTTAGCTCATCAAAAAGTGTTGATTTGGAGGGGGGGGCGGTGGGCGGTGGTTCTCACTCATTAGAACATTCTCACCGTCACTCAGATCATTCCAGTCAGCTCTCAATCAAATCATGTACGAAAAGCGATTCTGACGCCTCTGGGAGAGAAGTGTAACTGTTCCAGCACAGTCCCACATGCTCCCTCAGATCCAGATCCACATCTGTCTGTGGAAACATCTCCTCTCCACATGGGAGTCTGACTTCAGACTGAATCCATGTCCATAATCACACGCCTGAAAAGACCCAGGTGATTTGTACTCGTGGGAATCCTGAAGCAGGTTGTCAGAATGGCTTCGTCCTGCTCTGCCTCATCTTCAGTCAGTCATTCCTCAGCACCACGGCCCAGAGTTCTGTGCAGAGCAGACACACCCAGCCCTCCTCCTTGGCCCCGTGCCCCCACTGCAGCATCCGGCACCTGTCGGCTCTGACGCCGACACCATCGCCTCTCTGACTTTTATACTTTCCCCGCTAACGGCATCTGTAGTTCTAAAAAACAAAACATGTAGATCAAGAAAGTGATAAAAGTCTCTTTCATGCTTTCATCAGCCCGACCTTTGCATCGTGACCTGTTGGCAGTGATCCATGGATCCGGTTTGTTTTCATTTCAGCCCGAGCTGCAGCCGGGACAAACGTACAAATGTAGACCTATTTGTAAACAGAGGGGGTCCCTCCTGGGTGGGATGTGAGCATAGTGGGCGGAGTTACTGCGGTCACATGTCAGAGGGTGGGTGCTGTGGGCACTGGGTGAGAATCGCGCGCCATGAACCAGCCATCGACCTCACAGCTTCTCCCTGTGTTTACGTTGCAGTTTCTTCTCATCGGCACTTGTTTTGCACACGACTACCTCTCTACCTTACAGCGCCTACTACCCCCCCCCCCCCCCCCCCCCCCCCCTTCCCCCCCCCCTTCTCCTCCCTCCCCCCCCCCTGTACCTTTTAACCATCATCGTTTTTCCATCAAGCACTGCTGAAAGAGCCAACAGGGAAAGATGGAAAGAAAGAAAGAAGGAAAGGCGGAGGAGGAGGAGGAGGAGGAGGAAGTGTGTGAGAGAGATGATAGGGAACGCAGCAGTGCCCTGATCTTCTCGACCTCCTCCGGTCTCATTGTGGGCGTCTTATACTCGAAAGTTTACCCCAAAAACCCATGAAAACAAACCAAGCGCTGACGAAGTGAGAAAGTAACATCCTGAACCTTCTCAGTCTGCATGATGTTTTTCTACTGTCCTTCAGGCTCTTTGGAAAAACAGATAAGCACTGAACCTCCTGCTTGACCGTGTCCGTTGGTCTGTGTCCGTCCGTCTGTCGGATCTGCCGAGTCGGACATAGAGACGCTCGGGTTTGGCCGGCCGCACGCCTCCGACCTCCCGTGGAATCCCGCGCTGCCGCTGTCGCGCTCACCGGCCAAACTGTCTCTATGTGGGCTCTGACGTGCCTGTGCCCGTTCTTCTCTTTGCATTGAACACTCTTTATTTCCTTTGAGCTCATGCTGCTTCTTTTCCTCGGTTTGGGTTTGGGGAAGGGACGGGTGCATGGACCGACCGCCACGGCAAAGGAATGTGTTCACGCACACACCACACACTGCATCGTGCACCTTGGAGCACACTCATACACCACATGCTGCTGCTGCGCGCGCGAGTGAGAGAGTGAGAGAGAGAGTGAGAGAGTGAGTGAGTGAGAGAGTGAATGCGAGCATAAGTGACAGCGATCTGATTCAGCATGAGCTGCCTGTGTGTGACGGGGCTGACGGCTGAGCCTCGCTCCGGCCGTCCAACCACTCACCTTCTGTTTTTAATTGATTTGATTACGCTCCAACCAATCACTGCAGCTCTGACCTGCTCGTTCTCTGTGACCTTTCAGTTTCGCAAGACTTGTATTTTTTTTTGTTTTTTTATATATTTATATCCCGCAGCAACATCATCATCATCAGCATCATCATTTCAATCACTCTCTGCTCTCTCTCGCGTCACTGCTGCATGGCCGCAGTGTATTTTGCATGTGTGTGTGTGTGTGTGTGTGTGTGTGTGTGTGTGTGTGACTGACTCACTGTCTGGCCGGCGCGTCCTGTCTGTGCGAAGCGGCTTCCTTTAACAAACAGCCTCTGATTGACAGCAGTCTGATGCATGCGGACGCCACCTCCGAGCTGCAGCACAGGGAACCAGCTGCGCCGTTGCTTCCCTCTGACTCTGCTGCCTGCGCGTTCCCTGTGTCACCGCGTGTGTGTGGTCACCGCTATAGGTTCTCGGCTAATTCTCCTGTGACTGGGCGTGGAACTAACAACCATCCCTGCTGCTGCTGCTTCTTCTTCTAACCTCCATCAGTGTGTGTTTGCATGCATGTGCTGCAGTCTGCTGAGGTATGAGTGTTCCCCTCTGCCCCTGTCACCC
>JAFBJT010007455.1:101772-112208 GCA_016785325.1 Chascanopsetta lugubris
CTCTACACACACACACACACACACACACACACACAAACACACACACACACACACACACACACCGGTCATCCTCCATTGGCCGACAGAAGTGATCGTAGAGATTTTCAGATCAGATCAGTGACGACCTGCTGCTCATTAACAAACCACATGTGAGGGATGAACACACACTCGTGGATCTGTGACATTATGTAACACACACACACACACACACACACACACACACACACACACACACACACACACACACACACACTTTCTCATTTCTGGCATTAAACACAGTACTGTCATATTAAAGGTACAATACGTAGGATTCACCCCAACCGGCCCTGAAGGAAGTGATGATTTGACACTAAATAGTGACTCGTCTGTCGCAAGTGTATGTGTGTGCGTGCGTGTGCGTGTGTGTGCGTGTGTGTGTGTGCGTGTGTGTGTGTGTGTGTGTGTGAGTGTGTGGACCAGTGAGCGTCACAGAATACCTCAGATTCTGTGAGGACTGACTCACTCTGTCTGCTCGCTGCTGAAGAAGGCAGCTCTTATTGTGTTTGTGTCATTTGTTTCAAAATGCAGATGGTTGTTGGTTCGGAACCCTCTCCCTCCGGAGCCGGCGCCGGTAAACAAGGTCACAGGTGAAAAAAACAATTGAGCACGGACGTAACTCATCTGACCCGGTCGACACCAAACAAAGGGGACATACACAGACGGGGGCAACAGTGGCATCTTGGCTCCGCCCACTTCTCCACAACGAAGTGACCGATATCTGATTTTTGTCCGTGACTCAGATCAGGTCTTTTTTCGCGCTGTCCGGACGCAACTACTACAGATGATGGAGCACTATTATTTAAATTCACATTCAATTATGAATCAAACGTCACAAATGAATAGAATAAAACATCAAATGTCCCGTTAACAAATCAAATCCCATTCATTTCGGGGTTTTTTTATTATTATACTATTTATTTTTGATGACAAAGAAAATAGAGTATCTTTTTATTTATTTAAATAATTTAAAATGAATGAATAAATCTGTAGATCGTCACCCTTTGTCCTGAACTTTAGAAAATCTCATTAAAATTCATAAAGTCCAGGATCATTTTTTAGCGCATATTTGAACGCAGGTTCTTTTCCAGTTCATTCAACTTTTCCAGAGCTTCTCGATCATTGATGATTCTTTAGGATCCAGGTCCGGTTGATGTCCGACCGTCACGACTTTGATTTCCACATATATGTTTAAAAATAAATACAAATAATAGAATCTGTCGGTCAAATTCCCCAAAGCCCCAGTTTCGAATCTTTTAAGTCATTTCTTTGTTTTATCCATAACAGATCAGATCAGCACGATCCATAAAAAAATCTAATCAAATCAATTAAAGTGCAGAAATCAAATATGAGGACTGAAAATGTGCTGCTCGTGAGTTCTGGACCCGTCTTTGAATCGAATGGCCTCCTAAATCTGAGTCACTTGACTTTCCCCCATCATGTGGAATCCGTTGGTCGGTGGCGCAGTGAGCGCTGCTCAGCATTCCTGCATTCATGCATTCATGCATTCATGCATTCATTCACCTCAGTCCTGATGTGAACAATCCGCCTGCCTGCGTTTAAGAATCCCATGAGCGTCTGGGACATTCTTGGACTGATGTGACCCAGAAGCTGCTCCGACGCTCCTGGTCCCAGAGGATGAATCCTGCTGACTTCAGGGACTCTTCTGCTTTTCCTTTCATTTAAAAAAACTGTTTTTATCCGTATTGTTATTCACGGGACGGCAGACGAGTGCAGGGAAGTGGCATCTCCACAACAATACACGTTTATGTTTATGAAAAAGGGCCATACTTTGCTTTTTTTCCCAATTGTTGGTAAACAACAGAAACAAAACAAACAAAACAAAAAGGAAAACAAACAACTCAACTCGACAAGAAACAATTACAACATTGCTCAAATAAATATATGGACTATTCTGCACTTTCTAACCAAAAACGTCTCTCTCGCCCTCTAGTGGTGAGCTGCAGTATAAACTCCGCCTCCTCCATGTTTGTAAATGGGGCACAGACCAGACTTTAACCCAAGCGCTAACCTCAGATGAGTCTAATACGGAAGTGGGAGAAACCTGCAGTTCACAGGTTGGACACAAGGGGGATTGACTCCAAAAAGTGAGTCGATCCCCATAGACTCCCATGTTAAAATGGACTTTAGAGGAGAGTTATTATTATGACTATTATTATTATTATTATTATTGTTGTTATTATTATATCGCGCTGACACGCTGGCTTTTTAAACATGGCGGTTCCAGAGGTTGTTGGTCTCAGTGACCACGCCCCTTTCCCTCCGACACATCGGTGCCCGTGGACCAGCACTGAGTCGGTGCCTGGTTTGGCTCCCGTTTTAGGGGCGGGGCCGGAGCCCCGGCGCTGGAAAGGCAAAGAACCGGCGCCGAGTCGGGCTCTGGCCCAGAACCAGCCCCGGAACCGGTTTGGTGGAAAAGGGGCCAATGGATGAACGGCCTGAAGCCGGTGCCGACACAGAACTCACGGCTGCTCGTGGGTTTTCCACCCGTGAGAAAGTCGGATGTGTTTCAGGAAGTGATGTGAAAAATACTGTGTGTGAACAAAGTGAATCAGTCTCTGGATTCACACACATTCGATCTGAGACTCCTTCAGTCTGACATCAGGCTCCACTGTGCGTCTGTAACCACCAGCTGTGCTCCCTTCATTAACCTGCTAACCAGCCTCCTCATGGCTTCTGTTAGATACCACACACACACACACACACACACACACACACACACACACACACACACACACACACACACACACACACACACACACACACACACACACACACACTCACACACACACACACACACACTCACACACACACTCACACACACACACTCACACGCACACACACACACTCACACACACACACACTCACACACACACTCACACACACTCACACTCACACACACACACACTCACACACACACACACTCACACACACACGATGGCACGTGTCGATGTGAAAGGCAAAAAAATTCCATGTGGACAACACACTGAGAGAAATGTATATTTTTAACTACACACTAATAATATATTAAAGGTGCAGTGCGTCGAATTTCAAAGTCATAATATAGAGTTGTTTTCATTTGTGTAGAATCAGCTGATGACATCATCACCTTAGGCTGCAACGTTTAAATTTACACCAGGAGTAGGTTCCCTCCATGGAGGCGGCCATGTTGTTTTTACAGTGGCCCAGAATGGACAACCTATAAACCCCTCAACGATAAGAGAGAGGTGCTCCGATCACAAGGGACGGGCGAGGTGAGGACCGTACTGTACCTTTAAATATGAATTCCTTTGAAGTGAATGAGTTCCACTTCCTGTCGGCCGCCTCTGCGCCGCCCGTCCGTCCACATGAGCCTCATTAGCAGCAGCTGATCAGCGCGGGCAACATGTGAAGAGCGTTACCGGTCATGGGACACAACATGGCCGCTCGTTAAGAGCCCACGTCTGGCCTGTGATTGGACGTCAGCGGCTTTGATGCGGTTAGCAGAGTTCACCTCGTTAACGGATTTAGAAACAATCTGAGTTTGAGAGTGAAACGTTGCTGCTTCACTCAGGTGGTTCGAGTCCCACATGGAACCTATGACCTCATGGGTGATTGATATTTATATGGTCTGTTATCTATAGATCTATCTGTCCACTCATCCATCCATCCATCATCCATCATCCATCCATCCATCGTCCATCCATCGTCCATCCATCATCCATCCATCATCCATCCATCATCCATCAATCATCCATCCATCCATCATCCATCCCACTAAATATCCTTCCAACTTCAACTTTATTTTCAACAGCCCAAATGCTCCTTTAAAGCTGTGTGTGTGTGTGTGTGTGTGTGTGTGTGTGTGTGTGTGTGTGTGTGTGTGTGTGTTTGCGCGTGTGTGTGTTTGCGTGTGTGTGTTTGCGTGTGTGTGTTACAGTCACATTACTGTCAGTGGGGGCGTGACACATACTAGACACACTCACACACACACACACACACACACGCACACACGCACTTCCACTACAGTCCAGCTCCATTGGCTGCAGCAGATGAATGGACGGGTTGTGAACCAATCAGCATCATGTGACCAGTAAATATCTAGGCCGATCAACATCAGCTGGCCACACTCTGACTTCTCCTCCATCACACACACACACACACACACACACACACACACACACACACACTACTTTACACCTCCATCTACCTTCACCTCCATCATCAGTCCATCATGCACAGCAAAGAACAGATCAGGTGAGAAAACAAACTTGTATTTGTCCATTTGTTTATTGATTTAACTCAAATCTACGGAATGTGCCTTTAATTTTCAAACGAGCAGTGACCAATGACACTTCAGCTCTGTGCTTTTGCTGCGTAATCAATTTTCTGTATCTGAATCAAACATATCAATATGTATTTATCAGTATTTTGTCAAATATACAAAAAAATACTATTGTGATTGACTCTATATGGGAGCAGAGTTTATGAATGAATGAGTTCAGGAGCAGAGAGGAAAGAGAAGGATGAGGAACACGTGAGAAACCGTTCATTCATAATTATTATCTTTGTATTTTCATCTGTAATATTTCTGGAGCCTCACTTTGTTATTGAAGTATTTTCATCTGTAAACTAGAATCTACTTCTAAAGATGTTCTTTGTGTTTGTGTTGAATCGTTGACGGTTTGTGATCGTTGAGTCGTCCTCTCTTCGTACTGCGTTACCCATAATGCTTTGCTCCTGTGGCTGTGGTGAATTGCACAATCAGAGAGTGACTCAGAGTCAATGGCTGTTCTCAGAAAGTCAGGCCGGGAAATATTTAGATTCCTGACTTTAGTCCATTTTTAGGTTTCTAATGCTTTTGATCTTATTATTATTATCATTATTATTATTATTATTATTATTATTATTATTATTATTATTATCGCTTGTGTTATTATCTATTTTTCGTTATCATTATGGTGGTTATTGGTATAAAAAGAATGATCACATTATTATTGCTTTTATTATTATAAGTCTTATTGTTCTTGTGTATCTGAAATCTTATTCTGCTCTGTAGATTTTTGGGCAACAATTGAAACAAAAGTATAAAAACAGCTGATTGAAATGAACTCTGAGGCTCTGATCCATTCCCCCTCTGCCTCCCGCCCGTCAACAGTCACGATGAGTACCAGCAGACCGCCGACTGGCTGAAGTCTCAGACTCAGCATCGCCCCCAGGTGGCCATCATCTGCGGCTCGGGGCTCGGGATGCTCGCAGACACACTCAAGTGTCAGGACTCCTTCGCTTATTCAGACATACCGGGCTTCCCTCAGAGCACAGGTACTCATTGTACATGTACTTATACTGCACACGTGTACTTATACTGTATACATCTACATGTACTGCATACATGTACTTATACTGCATTCATGTACATATACTGTATTCATGTATTTATTTACTTCATACGCTGACTGACGAGACAAACCCTTATTTATTCTACATTTGTCTTCTCTAAAGCTGTTTAATTGTCCATTATTGGCCACCGTATAAAAATGGCCGCCTCCATGGATCGGCTCCAATGAAAACAAGGAGACAAACAAAACTTGATCCATGTAAATTCATCTCAATTAAGATTCTTGTCGTTTGATTTTTTTTACATTTTTATTTTATTTATCTTTATTAATTGTATTCATATATCTCATTTTGTTATTTATTTGATTTAATACTATTTTTTTTTCATTTCATTGATCATGTCTCACTTTATTTAACATATTTTATTCATCACATTTTTTTATTCTATTTTATTTCGGACTGTTTTTCCGCTCGTGTGCAGTTCAGGGTCACGCAGGTCGGCTGGTTTTCGGGGAACTGAAAGGGAAGACGTGTGTGTGCATGCAGGGTCGCTTCCATATGTACGAGGGACACTCACTCTGCAAGGTACACACACACACACACACACACACACACACACACACGCACACACACACACACACACATATCTAAGCCACTTCTAAGAAGCAGTATAAATCACATAAGCATATTTCTTTGCTGTGAAACCCTGAATCATCCGTCTGTTTATTCTGTGTGTTTCTAAACTCGATGACCTCATCACTGTCTCCAGGAAGTGTGACTGTCTTTGTTGTGGTTGTGAAACAATGAAAGTCAACAACTTTTCATGAGTGAGAAGAAACTCATTTTTACGGATAATTCAAGTGTTGGTGAATCTTTCTAAGCTTTCCACATTTAACAGACATAACTAATATAGAACAACAACACAAAGAGGAAATACTACACGTGCGCGTGCACACACACACACACACACACACACACACACTTACAGTCAGCTGATGAAAGCAGCTCAGTCATGCAGCCTGAGTAAAACACACGACTGTAATGAGCAGCATGAGACTGAGACACGGCTCAATGCTGCTATTGTTTCCCTCTGTACACACACACACACACACACACACACACACACTCACTGATTGGTGTTGAATGGGTTCTTTGCAACAAAACCGCTGAATAGACACAAATAATTTTCCAGATTGTTAAAATATTTGCATTTAAGAAAACCTTAAAGGTGCAGTATGTAGGTTTCCTGTCTCCAAAAGTATTCATGTCATAATGAAGTTATTATTTTATCTTTAAAAGCCTTTAGTGTAAAAAAAACAACACTTTTCATAACTACATAAATACCCCTTTACATTTTTTATCTGAAGTCACTCCTCTACTACGGGGCGGCCATTTTGTGCCACCACGTTGTCACCGTATCAACAGTAGCCGAGAATGGACAAAACAACAGGGGAGCGTGATTCAGCTGCAAATTCCAACTTCACCACCAGGCGTCTCTTCATTCTGCGCACTGCACCTTTAAATAATAAATAAATAAATAAAGTGCGTGATTCATTCATGTGGCGGAAATCTGAGGAAACATCTGTGTAAACAAACCTCCTCCTCTCTCTGCGTCAGACGACGTTTCCCGTGCGGGTCTTCAAGCTGTTGGGGGTGGAGACTCTGATCGTGACGAACGCTGCCGGCTCATTGGCCGACGGCCTCCACCCTGGTGACATCATGCTCATCAAAGACCACATCAACTTCCCAGGGATGGTGGGTCTGAACCCGCTGTGTGGACCCAACGACGACAAGTGAGTCCGTTGTGCTGTCGTCACGGCAACCGAGAGTCTTCTGCCCCCATCGCTCACCAGGTGGTTTCATTCGTGGTTGGTGGTCCGCAGGTTCGGCCCTCGTTTCCCCGCCATGTCCGGCTGCTATGACAAAGACCTGCGTTGCCTAGCGATGGACATCGCCAAGCAGCAGGGCGTGGCCGGCTTCGTGCAGGAGGGCGTGTACGCCATGGTGGGAGGGCCCAACTTCGAGAGCATCGCCGAGGCCAGGCTGCTGCATCGACTGGGGGTGGACGCAGTCGGTACGACGCAGACACACACACACACACACACACACACACACACACACATTATAATAAAACAAAACTGAGGGAAGTGTCACTTCAAAGGAAAGAAAAACGAATCTGAGTCACATCAAAGGAACGAAAATGTGATTGGAGCCACATGAGCTTAATCTAGAAGTCGGCCCCATGTTAGTGACCTCTAGAGGCTGCATGAGGTCACTACGGCCACACAACTCAACTCTGGTTGACTCTGTTTGTCTGTGGTTGACTCTGGTTGACTCTGGTTGAGTTCGGTGGTGATAACCATGAAATGGAGCTCTAACTTCTCCTCCCTGGTTTTTGGAAATATAATAAAACTATGAGCTTTTTTGTTTTTTTGTTTTTTTCAAACAGTCAGGTGATGCTGAAAATCCTAGAGGCCACACACACTCTCTCACACACACACACACACACTCTCTCTCACACACACACACATACACATAGAGAGGTTCCAGCAGCTTTGATGCGAAAAACCCTGAATGATTTCCTTTAAAAAATAAAATAAAACAGCCTCATAACGTGACCCTCCTGAAAATAAACAATCGAATGTATCGGAGACTTATTGATTAACACACACACTCTGTGATCAACCTGCAGGTATGAGCACGGCGCCTGAGGTCGTCGTGGCGACGCACTGCGGCCTGAGGGTCTTCGGTCTGTCTCTGATCACCAACAAGGTAACACTCACATTTGATTGACACAAGAATCCACTGATGGATTGATCATTATTATTATTGATGGATGAATGAGTTACAGTTACAAAGGCTCAGCCTCTTCCTGTGTTTGGACCCGGGCCGAGGTCCGAGGGTCGGAGTGTAGAAGAGACATTAACCGCGATGTTTCAGTCAAGATGCGTTCTGTGGTTTGTTGTGGGCGGTTCACTCGGTTCATGCCTAAACTCCTCCCACTTCCTGGTTCATCCAAAAATGGGTGAGGGGGAAGAGGCGGAGCACAGGTAGAGGCGGGTCGGGGCCCATGGTGCTGTCCATCCACAGAACCGGCCCAGCTGTCACTCAAGAGGCCACGCCCCCTAATTATGCACATAGTCACACCCGGATAGAATGGAAATAAGCAGGTCGGGAGCGTTGTTACCTTCGTAGTCGTCTGATTGGTCGGTCGGCTGATTGATTGACAGGTGGTGAAGAGCTACGACGACACGGAGAGCGTGAATCACGACGGCGTGCTGGAGGTCGGACGCATGCGCTCGCAAACCGTTCAGCAGCTGGTGACGGAGCTGGTCAGCAGGATCGAGATCAATAACAACAACTCCAAGGATGCTGTCTGAACACACACACACACACACACACACACACACTCACACACACACTCACGCCGAGAGATTGTGTATATATTTATGGAATATTTTTAGAGCTTCCCTCTGTCTGTTTTTATCTTTGCTGTTCTCAGAACTTTATTTATATCTCTACATTTATGTTTTATTAATGCTTTTTAAGCCTGACTCTGAATGTAAGTGCTCATTGTGATTCACGTTAATTATCCTGAAGATTAATTTAACAACAACCACTGTGTCTGATGGTGCTTTAATTAAAAAAAAAAATATATATATACGTATATAAATATGAAACAAATGTTTTTTTGTCTTCTATGAAAATTGTTACATTTGAATGATGGAAAATGTTATTTTGTAAAAAAGAAAAAAGACTTTTTGACTTTTCCTTGTTAATCTGATAAAAAAATATGCTGCCACTCAATCAGTTTCCTGTTTTGTATTATTATTATCATTATTATTATTATTATTATTATTATCATTATCATTATCATTATCATTATCATTATCATTATTATTATTATTATCATTATTATTATTATTATTATCATTATTATAATTATTATTAGATCATCGTTGACTGACAATCCAATTTAATAACAGATCTATCTATTGTTGTGTTGTAGTTCCTGCAGTGACCATGTGAGGGCAGCAGGAGCAAATCAACTCGGTGCTGGACACTGGTTCTGTAATTCATTCCAACATTTGATCTGTTTGTTTAATATTCTGATTTCGAATTCACTGAAGAATAGATGAGACATTCTCATCAACTCGAAGTAAATAAAAACAACTTTAATAAATAAAAATAAACAAACACTGATTAAAGGTGTAGTACACATGATTACACACACCCCAATACAGAACAGTGAAATGTAAAAATACTTACATACAAAATAAAAGCATGTACAGAGAGCAGTCATTTTATTGATGTTTTATTTTGAAAAGAAAAACTTATGATCTCAACTGATTCATTTCCTCTGCAGCTGATTGGACTGATAAAAGCATTGATAATCATTCATTGGCTCCTCCCCCTTGTAACCAATGGGTGTTGGTGATGGTCCCTAGAGGTAAAACTCCTCCTCCTCCTCTTCCTCCTCTTCCTCCTCCTCCTCTTCCTCCTCCTCCTCCTCCTCCTCTTCCTCCTCTTCCTCCTCCTCCTCCCCATGTTAAACTCTGGCTCTGAGTGGGAGGATGAAATCCAAACATGTGTTAGGGTGAGAGCTCTCACACTGACACACAGGAAGTGATGTCATCTCATTTTCCATGTCGGAGTAAACTATGGAAAGTCGAAGAACTCTCTTCTGTCCTCATCTGCAGCAGTGGGAGGGGGCGTGGCCTATTCTTCCTGCACCTGGCAACGGGACACACCTGATTCCAACCACTCAGCTCGTCAACCACTCTGCCTCTGGCTGCTGAGCTGAGCTCAACCATAGAAACAGAAGAAACCACCTGTCATACCACACGTTGACCACCAGGGTGAGTCGTGAGCCCCTGCAGGACTTCCTTTGTCTCCAGCTGTGGTTCCGTTGTGAAGCCGGCTTTGTTTTGACACATGGTTCAGATCAGCTATTTATGCTGATTTGCAAATTTAATTAAAACTAATGAAATAATAATAATAATAATAATAATAATAATAATAATAGATGTTAAAAAAAACAAATTTATAAATTATTATTGTTG
>JAFBJT010007455.1:125033-137394 GCA_016785325.1 Chascanopsetta lugubris
ACACACACACACACACACACACACACACACACACACACACACACACACACACACACAGGTATTACACTTTCTATAGTTTGGTGGTTGTGCACAGCTGAAACTTTGACATAATAGTTTGGGGGCCAGTCCTTGTGTTGCTGGCGCCCCCTATTGGTTATGCGTCATTCCTGCAGTTACAGGAACAGTCCATCATATCAAGCACAGGGACCCATGACAGAATAATGGGAGCAGGTCATGAAAGAGAAGCACATTCACTTTGAAGTGCTGTTACAAATCTGACAGAGTTGAGGAGTTCAGGGATCTGGTTCATCGGATCACGACACGACAAAGACATTAAGAGAATTGGAATCGCTCACACTGCTTTCATCAGAGAAAGTGCTTCCGTATTTTGAACTGCTATGTGTCATCAAGCTTAAAGGTGCAGTGTGTAAGATTTGGTGACCTCTAGTGGTGAAGTTGCATGTTGTGTCCATCACCTCACCCTTCTGATCATGCAGGAGAACCTCTGGTAGACTTCAGTTGTCATTAAAACTCAAAAGATGTTTAGTATTGTCCACTCTGGGCTACTGTATAAAAAAATTAAAAAATACATGGCGGCCCCCGTAGAGAGGAATATACATTAATGGGCTCATTTTAGGGATAAGGGGGGGGGGGGGGGGTGGGGTTTATAGGGGGGGGGGGGGGGGTGCGACTATAAATTCCTGAAAATGTCTGTAATTGTTTTATAATTTTTTGTGACAACAATGACCAAAATCCTACACACTGCACCTTTAAAGGCACAGTGTGCAGTACTCTGTAGTATCTATTCATTAATGAAGCCGTGTGATGTAGCTGAATATCTCTCACCTTCCGATATGGCCGTCTTCATTCATCAGTGCAACTCAGAGGTTCAGTCTGTTTGGTTTTAGTTTGTCAACGGACGCACTGCACCTTTACCACCGCCATCTTTCTCTGCACACTAATACACCAAGACTGGTGCCCTGAGAGAGAGAGAGAGAGAGAGAGAGAGAGACTGATGAGTCGTCCTCTTTATTGAGGGTTCACGCTGAAATAGAAGCAGACGTTTCCTTCGGCCTCTGACTGTTTCAGGTCTGTTCTCATCGGTGTCGCGCGCTGAGAGATGACTGATGATGAGTGGATCATCACATGGGTTTCACTCACTCCCTCACTGAGTTTTCATGGTGCAGGTGGTTCATTCCCTCACAGACAAAAAGCAAACCGCCACACATTCTTTGCACCGAACCAGATTCAAATGTCCAAAACAAAGCAATTATGGAAAAAAATCCTTGGAGAGAGGAGGGAGGATTAACTTTCTTCATCCGAGCAAACGCTGGAGGACTTCAGAGATAATACGATCATATTCAAGAACAAAGAACTGGCTGAAGTCGATCGATCTTTATACTCACTGCTTCCTTTGAGTCTGCAGGAAAAAGAGGAAAACTCAGTGACTCTTTGCCTGGGTGATATTCATCACTGTGATCTGAAGACAGAGAAGGCAATTATAAAATAAAATAATGTTCTGACTTTTTCATACATTTCATAGATGCAGAGTTCAGCTAAAGGTGCAGTGTGTAAGATTTGGTGACATCTAGAGGTGGAGTTGCATGTTGTATCCCTCACCCTCACCCTTCTGAATATGCAGGAGAACCTGTGGTCGACTTCAGTCGTCATTAAAACTCAAAAGATGTTTAGTATTGTCCACTCTGGGCTACTGTCAAAACATGGCGGCCCCCGTATAGAGGAGCCGCTCCTCATGTAAATGGCTCATTTAAGGGTAATGAGGAAAAATAACACATTCAGGTGATTATAAATTCATGAAATGTACTAATTGTTTTGTAATCTTTTTTAAAAGAGACAAAAATGACTAAACTCTTACACAATGCACCTTTAAATGTAGTCGAATGTCATGAATTGCTGCAATGGGTTCGATTTTGAGAAGTAAACTAAGACATGCTTAAGTGTTTGCCCCAGAATGAGAGTCAATAAGTCAGGGCAGCGTGGCTCACGAGTGTCTGAGTAATTCATCCTGGATTATACGCTGGAATCCTCAGGTTTCTCTCCGACTAACGCGCTGCGGTTTGAAGCCCCCCCCCCCCAGAATAACTCCACCATGGCTCATACCAGAGGGCGAGGAGCGCTGACCGGGGCCCAGGGTGTCGGAGCACACGGGGATTCCAGGGCCATGTGATCACAGCCAGAGCGGCGTGGAACGTTCATATCTGTGGCTCCGTCCCCGGGGGACCACGTGCAGGGGAGGAGACCCCCGGCATCTACCCACCACAGGTGGAAACAACATGCTGAAAAAAAAAGGAAAAAAAAATTAAATACATGGGAAATAGAATCAGCCTCGTGAAAGCAACAACCCAAAGCAGAAATGGATAGAAAAAGAAATAACAGTTACAAGCAGAAAGTTATGGTCACTTAACTTCTTTTTCACAGAGAACATTTACCGTCTCGGACTGGACCCAAATGTTTTCTTTATTTGCTCTCATGAAAGAATAAACAAAGCAAAAGCAGCTCCGCGGCTCGACATCAAGCAGAGCTGTCGATCAATACTGACTATAAATCAAACTAGGAGAAGGGAAGGCCGCCACGAAAACAGACAGGGAGCTCCGTGGCGCTCTAAAGCTCACTACGCGGAACTATACTCACAAAGATGGGAACAGAAATCAGGGCGTGGCCGGGCGATGAGTGCTGGCGTAGACGACGCAGACGAGACTTAAAGGACACACGGACATAGGACAGAGGGGGGCGGGGGGGGGGGGGGAGGGGGGGGGGGGGAGGAGGGGGTGAGGGTGATGAGCAGCAGGTGCAGACAATCAGGGAATCAGACCAGACGCTGACAAGGACAAAACGAGGTGTGGAAAACCCTCGTCCAGGTCAAAACAGGAAGTGCACAAATCATCGGCTGACTGATCTAAACGCACAGAAACAACGTGTTGTTGTTTCTTTCTACGTGTGTTGAAGGAACATAACGTGTCAACATTCTTTCATTTTAGCCTGAAAATGCTTCCACCCGCAGTCTGCTCCTCCAGGGGTCAGGGGGTCGGGGACTCTGCACATGGAAGATGAAGGTGCATGTTGAGGAGCTCGCACCTCTCTCTCTTTCCTTCTGAGTGCAGGGGAGGACGTGTGGAGGCCGCTGTGGAAACGTGGCTGCCAGCGTACAGAGGTCTCACTCTGACGTAAATGTGAAAGACTCATTCTCGCGGGAAAAAGAGATCAGAGCCTCAGTAGAGCAATTTTCAAGTCACTTTCTACAAATAACACTCAAATACTGACCTTTCTCTGACGGGCCTTGAGGGCCCTTCTTGATTGTTTCTATGGGTTGTTGATGTCGTCTCTGCTCTTCTTCTGCCTCCTCCCACACCTTTGACCTGGACGTTGACAAAAGTCCTGAGAAAAGACAAAAGAAGCTGTAAGAAACAAAGACAAATCACAAAAGTCAGGAGACTAGTTTCAATGTATGTCTAAGAGAAGCTGAGGATTCATCCTCTGTGAGCCATGAATATTATTTGCACTTACCAAGCAACCAGAAACTACCAATGTTTTTCTCTTGGCTGCACAAGAGGAATCCACCGAGCCATTTGAATTGAGTTGAAATGATTTCATGAAACCGAATGAATAAAACTCAAAATAAAAAACATTGCGGCCCGACTGACACTGAGCTCCCACTTGTACTTCTATAATGAAAAGACTTTATTGTCTCACCGTTTCCCAGAAACCCTGTCCTGACCTCAACCGAGAGTTCCTGCCTGCACGTATCAATCCCTGTTTTATCTCAAGGATTCAAACGCTCATCTGCTGCTGCTGCTGCTGCTGCTGCTGCTACTGCTGCTGCTGCTGCTGCTGCTGCTGCTGCTGCTGCTGCATTTCGACACAGCAGCGAGCGAGGCGGCACCGAGCAGCAGATCCTGTCAGGAGGTGTGGAGATCCATCCTCAGCCGCTCGGCCTCCTTCCACTTTGATGCCACGGCCAAGAAGACATTTCTTCGCTCAGAGCGGAGAGGGACGCCGTCCCTCAGCAGCGCCACGACCAGGCAGATACTTAAAGGTGCAGTGTGCGAGATTTCAGTCACTTCTATCTATGAAAAGACAATTACAAAACAATTACATACGGACATTTACACAAACTTATATTCACCACAATGTATGACTTGCTGTCGACGAAACACTGGAATGAGCCTCTTAATAAATATTTACACCAGGAGCGGGTCCACACCACGGGGGCCGCCATGTTTTTACAGCAGCCCCAGAGTGGACGCACTAAACATCTTGTGAGCTTCAATGACAACTGAAGTCGACCATAGGTTCTCCTGCATGTTCAGAAGAGTGAGGGTGAGGTGATGGATACAACATGCAACTTCACCTCTAGAGGTGACCAAATCTTACACACTGCACCTTTAAAAGGTGGGGGGTAGCGCCATGTTTTTACAGTAGCCCAGAGTGGACACATACTTAACATGTTTTGAATTCTAACGACAACTGAAGTCTACCTCGCCTCTGGATGTCACCGAATCGTACGCGCTGCACCTTTAAAGCTGTGCTGCGCTTCATTCGTCGCCGCACGCTCCGAGGGAGAGTGTCTTCGGAGTGATCACTGTGTGAGCGGGAACTGTGTGTGTGAGGTATCCAAGGTGACTAACCACCGGCGGCTGGGGAGTGAGTCACAGGGCAGCTCCCCTTTCACATGCCGACCTCTCCGCTCCTCCGTCGGCACACACACACACACACACACACACACACGGGGGTGATGAGTGGCTCCATTGTCGGCACAATGGTGGCACTGAGCCCCGTTCCACTTCAAGGCAGATTAGAGGGCTCTTTAAATCCGGCTGCTTTCATTCTCCCCTGTGCCTCATCAGCGCCCCCCCCCCCCCCCCCCCCCCCCCCCCCACCCCCCCCCCCCCTCACCCCGCCCTGTACAATTATCTGGGCCCTTCTGCCCGAGACTCGCCCAGGACAGAAGAGAAGCTTCTGTGATAATGTGAGTCATAGATTAAAGGTGCAGTGTGTGAGATTTGGTGACCCCTAGTGGTGAAGTAGCATGTCGTATGCATCACCTCAGTCTCACCCTTCTGAGCGTTTGCTGCAGTCGTTGTCATTAAAACTCAAAACATGTTCAGTATGTCCACTCTGGGCTACTGTAAAAACATGGCTGCCCCCCATAGGGAGGACCCGCTCCTCGTGTAAAATATAAATTAATGGGCTCATTTCAGGTTTCAGATTATGAATGACTGAAAATGCCAGAATAGATTAGTTTTGTAATATTTTTTGGAAGTGGCAAAAAAAATAACAAAATCTTACACACTGTACCTTTAAATAGTTGGGCACAACAAGAAGTTTCAAAAAGTTAGTCGTTCTTTTTTCAATAACATGAAATTAATGAGGTCAAATGATGTCAAATGATGTGTGTGTGTGTGTGGGGGGGGGGCACCATAATGATAGAGCTGGTGTGGCAAAGGAATCTATTGTTAGTTCAAAGCGGAGACGTTGACGAAAGAGGTCGGACGGAGTTGAACCAGAGAGTTGTAGATTACTATCATCGTGGCTCTCTGCTGCTGCTGCTGCTGCTGCTGCTGCCACTCTGTAATAGTGGTGGAGCACAGTGGCAAAGGGGGGGGGGGGCACAGCAGATGGGATAGTCAGGTGGCAGCTCAGTCTAAATGATAGATGTCTGGCTGATGCACAAGTGAAAAAAATGAAATACATAAAATTAGGTTCAGCAGCAGATATTCACTTTGAAACACAGTCATGGATTGTGGCTGGGTTTTTGACTTAAAGGTGCAGTGTGTAAGATTTCAGTCACTTTTGTCTCTTCAATTGAAAGAGAACAATGCAACAAAAAAATGACATACTGATATTTTCATAATCACATCAATTCATAATCACATCAATATATTATTTTTTCCATTACCCTAAAATGAATGTATATTTACATGAGGAGCGGGTCCACACCATGGGGGCCGCCATGTTTTTACAGTAGCCCACAGTGGACTACTAAATGACATCTGAAGGCTACCAAAGGTTCTCCTGCATAAAATCGTGAAAACTATTAAATTGAACTTCAGCACATCTTTGAATGTTCAATAATTCATACAGGTGAAGATTAAGATTTTTATTGCATAATATATTTTCTTTGCATGTTTAAATATTGTGAATAAGTTCTTTTTGTAGCACAACTCGTCTGTGATTAGATTCAAATAGCATTTAAAATTCATTGAAAAAAAATAAAAATAAAAGGAGGAAATACAGTAATAACAAGGTCAGTTCAAATTCACTTTTCATCCAGTTCTGTAAACGTGACGCCGGCAACAAAATGTATGAGGATGTCGCCACCTTCTGGTGTCAAAATGACAAGACACAGCAGGATGTGTGCCGAGGGTCTATTCAAGCACATTGACAGACACTAAACATCTTGTCAGATCAGAAGTGTTGTGATAAAATTGAGAACAGAATGACAGGTTTCTGACTAATTCAACTATTTTGAATGTTTTCTCATTGGTCAAATAATTAACATTTAAGGTTGCACCACATGGTCATTTGGCCGGGAGATCAGATCAGTGGACCTTGACCTCAAATTTGGGGAAATCTACCACAGAAGCACATTGCTGGGTATAAAATCCTCTCAGCTGATCACAGCGTCGGGACATAGGTCACAGCAGCACAGAGACAAACTCGACTTCTGCTGTGCACAAACACTGGGAAAGCTACAGATTTACAGTTCTAAAGTGCTTGTTGACATCAGATACAGCCGTTATGGTTTATTCAAAGAAGAGAAGTAAAAAAAAAAAAAAAAGGCTACATAGCATATCATTAAATAAAGTGTCAAATCAAAAGCATATAAGTGTATTGTGAGTAATAGTGTATAATTGTGAAGCTGCTCTCTCATGCTGGGAAAAAAATAAAAATATGTACAATAAAAAGCAATCAAGCTTGACCCACAGTAAAACAGTTCATATTTCTAGATCTTTAAATAAATTGATTTTGAAGAAACATATCTAATTATAATTGATACATATTCACATTTTATCAGATAATTCAGCATCACTTCAATCCCAACCACTCTTTTAAAAAATAGAGAAAGAAGAAAATACCATGTGCCTTAAGATTCTGCAGAGCTGTGAAATCCTTTACACAGGTCAGACAAAAGAAAAGCTGTCAGTCTCAATTATTCAATCATGGATGGCAAGACAGAGAAAAGCAAAGAGTCTTTGTTTTAGAGGTGAAGACAACAGTACTACTTCATCAGCAGTCCGATAAAAAAATAACCTTAATACTATTAACAAATGGAAAAAACAAAAAACAAAAGATAAGACCAGGACTGATGCCATCGAGGTTGTTTCCACCAGTAAAATGACACCAAAGCAAATGATCATCCAACTCATATAAAACCTCTAACTGCTGTCAGCTGGATCATACCATCAGCTTAAAACAAGGTCACATGACAGATCACCAGGTGAGTCACGTGGGGCTGACGTACAGACCCCAGAAGAGTTTCATAATTCAATTTATTGTTGAATCTGATCCTGTGTCCTCATCCGATGTCTTGGATTTGAACATGTAGCAAAAGCAGTTCACTTTAGAAAATAGATTGATTTGTTTTTCAGTGGAGAGTTGGCTCTCTCAAATCTACACAGACGACTCCAGACGGCACAACTTACTACATTTTGTATGAAAAATAAGCTATAGGCTATTCTATGTTAGACAGACTCGTTCCTGCCTCTGAGCTGCTGTTGAATAACCAGACTTGACGTTTTCATCTTACTCTACGAAGGAAGCAAATATTTTCCTAAATGTTTGACTATTCCTTTAAAGTTAAACACGAGTACTTAGAAGTCAGAACACGTCTCTGAATCCGGGAGCGAAAGATTTCACCTCTTTTATCCACTTTACATGAACGGGAATTTTGAAGTGCATTCTTTTGGAGTCTCTTCTCTTTTGACATGGAGTGATGTGGTCCAGATTATTTGAGAAGTTATATTAGAATGTTACTATTCATCCAAATACACAACAAATACTGACAACATATGCACCATCCCCATGGCGCCGCAAATCCACAATACTTGGTAACAAATAGCATCATGGGTTTTTTAGGGATTTATGAAACTTTACTTTTATGGATCCCATCGCTTACAGCGAATTACCCGAAAGCTGTCTTTGAAGCTCTTTACATTTTAGCTGGTGCTTTGATGTATTACAGCTGTACATATTGTCAGTTGATGAAAAGTTTAAATTGTTCTTTAACTGATCGGCATTTCAGTTTCCTGTGAATATTCACACACATAGTGTTATTGTTATTGTTTTCAAATGCATTAAATTATGAATCTAATCAGGAAATGTAAGAAATTTCATTGACACAAAGTTGCCAATAGATTAAAACGAAATGTCAATGAAGATAAACAAATCAGACAAAATGTCAAAGACCCAGCAGATAAACCTTCAAATACATTCTTAACCATATTCAAATGATCACTGCTGTGAAACTGTTTGACTCACTATGGTGAAATTTACATTTACAAATTAAGAATATTTGTTGAAGTTTCAACGAAAGAGGAGGTTGACACTAGTTAGAAAAGTACTTTTCACTTGCCAACAATAAAATGTGCTATTTTCCTTCTCCGTGTAACAACCATGTAGTTCCTGGATAACAGACAAAGAGAGAAACACACTTTGCTGTTTGTTTCCAGGAAGTTAGCTGAAAAAGAAGGTCTCTGTAAAATAAAGTGCCAGCGATACACGTTCCGCACCTGTAAACTACATGAATTATGAGACTGTCGACGTAAAGAAAAGCTCTTCCTCAGTGAAAAGTGATACTTTGTGTGATAATCCTACTTGGTATGGGTGGATCTCCCTCACCTCCCATGTCAGTGGCTGAGAGTGTGGTGTGTTTAAGGCCTGTGTGGATAGCCGGCCTCGTCGGCCAAGTTGAGGATGTAGCCGGCCATGTCGTCCTCCGTGGGGAAATCGGACATTACCCACGATTCGTTGGCAGCGGTCACTTGCAGGCGGCATATCGGGCAGTTCCGGCTCTGCCCACTCCTGCGGGGAGAGAGGAGCGGTCGGCGAGCGGATCACAAAATGCAAAAAAAATAAAAAATGCAAATGGTTTCAAATGTGTCCGATGAAACAGTGGAACCAAACGGTCTCTGTCGTCTCACCATTTGTCGATGCACTTCTGACAGAAGCTGTGTGCACAGGGCAGGATGAGGTCGGCTTTTCCGTCCATGCAGATGCAACACTCCTCCTCATCGGTCAACTGCTTTACCCTGCGAACAAACACAAACGACGGGCGTTTGATCACGGTCAGGAGACCAGATGCTCTTTTCTTTCACTTTTCAGTCCTTTAAAACTCATGTTGGGCTGCGGAGTTTGTCAAAAAGTCAGAGAAAACTATTCATAAAAAGGTTCTAAAAAGAATGAGGGAAGAATTATACCCTCTGACTGCAAAGAGATAGAAGAATAATGGCAAGTAATCAGTTTCAGTCTGCGACAATTATTGATTATTCTGAAGACCTAACTGAAAATCAATAAACATCCTTGTATTAGATTAGTAGCATAGCACACATCTGACTGAAATCACCATGTTATGGTTTATTAGGCCGGTCTTGATTTATTATTGGTGTGACCCAAAACAACAAAACAAAAATAAACTACTTCAAACCTGATTTTTTTAATTTTTATATGTGCTTTATATTTCATCACTTATAACAATGTGGGAAATGTATCAAAACACATATTTCCAGATTCCAGAAATGTTAAAGACACCTATGATTGTTGCCATGTTGTATGGCAACAAGTTGCGCAAGATCTGTTCACAACCAAAATCTGTTCACACCCTCTCCCTCTGTTCCAGTGACCTTGTGTCGAATAATGTCAAACTGTGGGCAAAATAAATGTCAAAGTCATGGGTGGTCGACAGAAGAACATGTAACTGGAGCCATTAGTCTGGTCTTGTTGTCACAATGAAGGCTGAGGGGAGCACACCCTCACTACCTGCATGAAAAAAAACACTATTCTCTCTCACACACACACACACACACACACACACACACACACACAGCCCACCACCGCAGGGAGCTGTGTAACTTTATACAGCACTAGTCACTCTGAGATCCTCACAGAGAACCAAGCCCTGGCTCTGTTATTGAAATAAAGTAGGACATGCGGTCAATACTTGAGCACAAACTCTTTCAGGGAAATCAAATGAAACGCTTCCAGGTCTGAGTAGTACACTGAGTTAAACTGTACTTTGATGAGGAACACATTTTTGGCTGAAAGAACTCATCAAAAGTGAAAAGGAGTGTAGCTTATGAATGTATGGCACATCTCCTGACTTAAAGGACTCTGCACTACAATGGACAACAACAACAACAACAACGCAAAATGAAGAGTGTTATCTAAGAATGCATGTGTGTTACTGGATTGTAAGCATTTGAACGGTAGCAGACTGAATAGTAGATGATTCAAATAGGACCTTACCGGCCCATCCACATGCTGGCCTGGCAGGACTCCGTGGAGGGGAGCTGGGCCGATGGGCCCTCGGAGGCTCCCTCTGCAGACAGCACCTCGGCCGCCTGACTGGTGATGTCATGGTACAGCTGGATGAACTGGTACAGGTTCATGATCCGTGACGCTTCCACCGTCCCATTCTCCTTGTTGATCTGAGGCGGCAACAACAGTCACGTCACTACAATAACACACTGTTGGGGGGCAAAAACGGCTGGGCTCAAGCCGCGAGGGCGTTTTGACCCGGTCCAAAGCATTGACACAATCGTTGACCGAGACTAAAGGCCCGAATGGGAAATGGTCTGTCTGGATTTTACACAGCACTTTGCAGGTCTGGAGGACATGTCAAAGTGCTTTACAGTACAGTTAATATTTACCCAGTCACACAAACATTCATGCTGTGCATCCGTTCGGTTTACTTTCCCCCTCCAGACATGTGGAGAGGCCCCGAAACTGATGTACTAATCAAGGGCTCATTCTAATTCAGCGCAAACAACGATTTGTACATTTTAGGTCATTCGACACTCATTAAAAACGTTGGTAAAATTGTAAAATACTTCATTTTGGTCAAAATAATGTCCAGTTTGAACCTCAATTTCAATTCCATTCAATCTTGCAGACGCAACATTTGTTTTATAAAAACCTTGGAGACATTATTTGTTACACTGTGCTTTTGCCTCCTCACTTGAGGAACTCTTCCAGTTCACGCTTTCTTACCGCACATTATCATAATCTGCGGTTGAATGGCTTCAAAGACATTTGTTCTGAATTAACAGGTGGAGGCATGGGGTGTGTGTTCTCTGCCACTGAATTAACAGGTGGAGGCATGGGGTGTGTGTGTGTGTGTGTGTGTGTGTGTGTGTGTGTGTGTGCAGAGGGACATTTGGCTTTCACCTTGGTGCAGACTATCCTGACAGCCACCTTCCACAAGGAACTGGCATCAGATCCTGGCTGCACCTCAAACAACAGGTGCTTCTGTTGTCCTGCTGCGAGCTTGGCCGTACTAAAAGAGATCAAGCAGACCGGAGCAGGTATGTTAGGAATCTCAACTTCACTCATCTTGGGCTGGCTGAATGAAAATCAGCCCTCGAACAGTCTTTTTGACTAAGCATGTGATTTTCTAATGATGCAAAGGAGTAGAATTCTTCGGAGCTGCGGTGTTTAAAATTGTATAACTGATTTAACCTATGCTATTTAAACCCCTTCGCTTTTTTTCCACATATTTTTGCCAGATGATCATCTCTCAGTAATCCTTGATGACAGAGTGAATAATGTTCTAAATGTCTATACATTTTTTGGAGCAATTGAGATTCTGTCACTTTGAGCGATTTGTATTGCAGCCATGTTACTATCTCTGAGAGCAGGAGAGCTCAAATGAAAATGGCAGAGGCTGGACCTTATGGGACGTGGGAGTAAACTGGCTCTGGAGTCGAGCTCTCGATAGGAGCACCCACAACAATGAAAGAAGGGGCGTGCTGCAGTCACATCGGGCCATTCAAGTTCACTCTGTGGCCATTCCTCTCTGTCAATACCACGTTTCAAAGATATTTCATCTTCCCGTGTGCACGCGGAGTGTCAAAGAGTCTTACACGTCGTTGAGCTCGGACACTCGAGCCAGAAACTCTTCATAGGTGAGGGAGCCACTGTCCCGAACCAGTCCCACATGTTTCACCAGCTTCTCAGGCAGACGGGACCTCAGCGACTGACCTGAGATCTGCTGGCCCATCCCAGCAAGAGCAGCACTCACAAACCAGCAAAGGCTGAAGACTGTACCTCATTCGGTTCTGCAGAGACAGGAAGGAAATAAACAGAAAATACTTTTTTCTTTTGCTGTGTGTGTGTGTGTGTGTGT
>JAFBJT010007461.1:0-12610 GCA_016785325.1 Chascanopsetta lugubris
CCCTTCATCCCTCTCCTCACTCCTTGGTCCCTCCCCTCGCTCCTTCACCCCTTCATCCCTCTCCTCACTCCTTGGTCCCTCCCCTCGCTCCTTCACCCCTTCACCCCCCCTCACCCCCTCAGGTCTCCTCCTGGCCGACATCATCGAGAGCTACTTTGTCTCTCCCACGTTGTTCCGTGTGATCCGATTGGCTCGTATCGGACGAATCCTCCGTCTGATTCGAGGAGCTAAAGGCATCCGGACTCTGCTGTTTGCCCTGATGATGTCACTTCCTGCGCTCTTCAACATAGGACTCCTCCTCTTCCTCATCATGTTCATCTTCTCCATCTTCGGCATGTCGAACTTCGCCTACGTGAAGAAGGAGGCGATAATCGACGACATGTTTAACTTTGAGAGTTTCGGGAACAGTATGATCTGTTTGTTTATGATCACCACCTCAGCAGGATGGGACGGCCTCCTCAGCCCCATCATGAACACGCCCCCGGACTGCGACCCACTCGTAGACAACCCGGGATCCTCGGTCAAAGGGAACTGCGGCAGCCCGGCGGTGGGCATCGTCTTCTTCACCACCTACATCATCATGTCCTTCCTGGTGGTGGTCAACATGTACATCGCCATCATCCTGGAGAACTTCAACGTGGCCACGGAGGAGAGCGGCGAGCCGCTGTGCGAGGACGACTTCGAGATGTTCTATGAAACCTGGGAGAAGTTCGATCCCAAGGCTTCGCAGTTTATTCAGTACAGGTGAGTCTGACGGGTGAGAGGTCTGGATGATCATTGGATCTAATCTTAAAGAATCTCACCTCATCTGATCAGATCTGATCTCATTTACTGACCTGATCTGATCTGATGTGACCTGTTCTTCTCATCTGTCTCGTGTGATTTCGGATGATAATCTCTCAGATGATCATCATCTGTGTCTCCCTCAGTCAGCTGTCAGATTTCTGTGACACCCTCCAGGATCCGCTCAGGATTCCCAAACCAAACACCATCCGACTGATCCACATGGATCTGCCTCTGGTTCCTGGAGACAAGATCTACTGTTTGGACATCCTGCTGGCCCTCACTGCACAGGTGACAGCAGCGTTGTTGTTGATGTTGTCATTGTTGCTATTGTTATTATTGTTGTTGTTGTTGTGTTTCAGGTGTTGGGTGATTCCGGTGCCATGGATGCTCTCAAAGCCAACATGGAGGAGAAATTCATGGCCAACAACCCGTCCAAGGTTTTTCTCTTTCTTCAACCTCACATTTCATTTCATTTCCATGTTTATCTTTGATTTTTTTCCGTCTTTTATATATATGTAAGCATATGTATATAATATACCTTATTATAGTTACACTTCACCCTTTGTTTAACAATTCGATGCTGTGAAAGTTTTTGACATTCACTGGTAAATTATAGAATGAACTCTGAGTAAACATTAAAAACATAAAGGTTCTGACAGTTGTTTCAAGAGACACTCAGTGGTTTGTTGATGGTCGACCTTTGACCTCAGGGGATCAATTGTTACACAAACTTTATTGAAATAACGAATAAAAATGGTTTTCCTCAGGTGTCGTATGAACCAATCAGTAGCACTCTGAGGAGGAAACAGGAAGAGGTGGCAGCAACAGTGATCCAACGGATGTACAGGAAACACCTCCTGCAGCGAACGGTCAAAATGGCCTCGTTGAAATATCGCGAGAAGATGAGCGGACGTCCGGACGACGGCTCGTCTCTCCAGGACAAAGGCCTCGTGTTTCAAAGGATCAATCGCTTGTTCGGAGACAACCAGAACTCCACTGGTCCTGATGAGTCATTCTCCAGGGCGGAGCTTCACAGTGAGCTTGTCCTTCACGCTGCTCCGCCCATCATGGTGCCACATGAGAACCTTACAGAGTCAATTGTGTGATGACGCCTTGTGTTCAATATTTGACCTCTTTGCAGCTTTAGAGACACAGGCTGAGCTGAAAGGTGATCGGGTTTATAGTTGGAATTGATTCTTCTTGAAAATGTTTGATTTCATCTTTGTATTCATTTGTTCTGATAAACGTTTTCATTGTTTTAACTTCTGTGCTTGATCATTTGTAAGTTGCATTAGATAAAAGCATCAACTACTTGAATGTACTTTGATCTACTGTGATGATAATAAACTTGAGTTACAACATTGAATTAGTAGCATGTATATCATGGGTGATCTGTGATGAATCTGACATGAGGGGGCGCTGTACTACCAAGCCACATCAAAGGGTCAGTAAGATTGGTTTATCCAAAGGTTTCAGTGTTTTTAAGATGAATCTGTTTGATCCCCATGGTAACGCACGCTGTAAACAATCTGACCACATCCCCATGGTAACGCACGCTGTAAACAATCTGACCACATCCCCATGGTAACGCACGCTGTAAACAATCTGACCACATCCCCATGGTAACGCACGCTGTAAACAATCTGACCACATCCCCATGGTAACGCACGCTGTAAACAATCTGACCACATCCCCATGGTAACGCACGCTGTAAACAATCTGACCACATCCCCATGGTAACGCACGCTGTAAACAATCTGACCACATCCCCATGGTAACGCACGCTGTAAACAATCTGACCACATCCCCATGGTAACGCACGCTGTAAACAATCTGACCACATCCCCATGGTAACGCACGCTGTAAACACAGGGGGCGGAGCTTGCAGGTCGTGTGCAGCCAAACAACAACCATGTACCTTTGGAGCCTCCAATTAAACCAATCCATTATGTGTTTTTGCCAAAGCGGGAATGGAACCTCTCACCACTGTCACCAACATGCCAACCGTGTCCGGTGGGGAAGGCGTCACCATGTGACCTCCTTCCGAGTCTCCGTTTCCTGCGTGACGTTGGTTCAACACTCCGATTCTGTAACTTCACTTCATACTTCACTTGCAACCAACACTCCTCCTTTCCTTCCCTTATTCCCTTTCCTCTCCCGTCCTGAATCTCATTTTGGCTAGTATTGCAGCTGCTGCAGACGCTCATGCATCATCTTTTTTTGAGGGGGACCAAAATTAGAGTGGGGGTGGTTGGAGGAGGCGGGGGGGAGGGGGGCGGGGCCACTGGAGCCGGTCTGCATCCAAACTGCAACGTTTGTGCCTGAAGGATCCGAGGGAGCCGTCGCTACATGGCTAATTAAAAGGAGATAGTCTGTCGGCCGCAGTCAAATATTAAATATAAACTTGACTTTGACTCGCAACATCTATCACTTGATGGACACTGTAATTAAGATAATGGAATTTGAATGCGTTAGTAGTTCTATTTAAAACATTTCTGCCTTGGAGCAGATTTTTAAAAAAAAGAAAAAAAAAGAAAAAAAAAAGACAAGTCTAATCGAATTAAGCTCCAAAGGTTTTTCTGCTTTATCATCAATGAAGCCTCTTTGTAAACTGTGTTCAAGTCCCTTTGTAACTGTGGCAGTTTTGTTTTCATATATAAATGAGGTCATTTATATGCTAATTGCTAATAAGCTCGATGCTTTTTCTGGCGAGTCTGCGCTCGATTCTGCGTCGACAGCTGCTGCTTTGATAAGGATTCCAAAAAAAAAACGCTCCTCGCAGATGGAGTCGGGAGACGTGGAGCTGTCAGACCATGTATGGAGTCGGAGGGGGCGGGGCTAGTCTAGGTGTGATCTCTGCTCTATTCATAACTTTTCGTCCATGTGCAGGATGTTATTGCCGATATCTTTAAAAGAAAACGTGCGACTTCAAACAACCGTTCACACATTCCAACACTGTTTTGGGTGTAGCTTTGCTCAATTCGCCTATTTTTAGCCTTGTGTATTTACTATTAGAACACGTTGACAGTCTCAGATGTTCAAAAACGATGTCGTTTTCTTGTACCGTCCACTCCCTGTTGCGTCTCTCTCTCCGTGAAACACTCACAGACTGCTCTGATTGGTCAAACTTAGGTATTCTGTAAACATCAGCCCGTTCATTGAAGAATATTCATCCAACATTGATACTGCTTGTGCTTTGAAAGTCAGGGGGCGGGGCTTCCAGGTCGTATACAGCCAAACCACAATGATCCACGCTCTTTCACTGTCAGTTTACTGGCTCCGATTGAACTAGTCCATACGTCCTTAGCCTGAGCCAGGAATCGAACCTCGAACCTCTGCGATGGTGCTCTCCACTGTGACCACCTTGCCAACCACCTCTGACAACACAAGTGTGTGAGGAAGATGCCGTAGATCAGGATTGATGACGCACTTTTGTCCACAACCTTCTGAAAGGACACGACATCGCCGTGTCCAGACGTGTCGCTCCTCTCCCCTCGCTTCTCCTGCTGATAGTTCCATCCATCTCTAATTCCAGCCCCCCTCGTTCTATCCATCTTCATCCTCCTCCTCCTCCTCCTCCTCCTCCTCCTCCTCCTCTCTCTGAGTGAGTTTAGGTTGGGATGTGCAGACAGACAGAGAGGAAGGGAGGGAGGGGGGAAGGGGTCATGTCGGGTTGCGCTAGTTTTTGTCTGATGTTGCTAATCTCTTTTCAGTCTCTACCATCATCATCATCATCATCATCATCATCATCATCACCTCCTCGCTAATATCTGGGGGACAGTTCATTGTCTGAAAATCCCTGTGAAGCACTTTCACTTCCATTCCAAAAAGGCCGTCCTCGCTGCGCCTGGAGGACGCCGACCGCTACGGACAAATTGAATCCAGCGTCGGTGACCGACCGCGGCCTGAAAATAAGTCTGATAGGAGAGTCAGTCGATACTACAGCTGAACGACCCCCCCCCCCCCCCCCCCCCCCCGGGTGGGGAGGCCATCAGAAATGGTACGACCCAAATAATGAGGCTGTCACCTTTGATTCTTTTTTTTAAAGGTGAATTGTGCAGTGTGTGAAGTTGCACATTGTATCCGTCACTTCACCCCCCCCCATCTGAACATGGAGGGGAAACATGGCAGCCCCCGTAGAGAGGAAACCCACTAATCATGTTAACACACATCAATGGGCTCATTTAAGGGTAATGGGGGAAAAAAACAAAACATTCCGATGATTACAAAATCCATGAAAGTGTCAGTATGTCATTGTTTTGTAATATTTTTTTAGAAGTGACAAAAATGACCCAAATCTTACACACTGCACCTTTAAGAAAACACGAAAGGCCATACACAACAGGAAGGAAGCAAAGGGCAATAGTACACATCTCCTATACCCTCTTTACAGTGGGACTGTGCCAAGTGTAACACCCTCCCTCCTCCCTCCTCCCTCCCTCCCTCCTTGGGGTAATCTGGGACCCTTGGGGGGGAAACCATCACAAAAACTGCACATGAGCACGCTGCTATAAACACAAAACAACTTCTATAATTAACAGCCATTGATGCAGGGGAAGGTGGGCTGTGCACGGAGCTGCAGCTGCACAGGGTTGGAGGCGTAAACAAAGGCTCCTCTAATTGAAGTGCAGAGGGAAACACAAAAACAAGTAGATTAAAAATATTTACCAACTGTATCGCTTATGTTTGGGTGAGGGGAGCAGGGGGGGGGGCGATATTTCAAACGTACATCATGAATTATTGCGACCTAGATTTTTTTGTTTTTTTTTGTTTTGTTATCCTCCTAAAATCAGGATAGAGTTCGGAAGATGGAGTGCAGCCCCCGAGTCCCTCCATCCAGGCGGAGTTCGTTTTTGCAAAGAAACGTGAAGGAGGAGGAAATGATTCGTGAATCCACCCCAGGATTGATTTGGACTTTGATAAATTGGGAAAAGCTTTTCTTGAGAAAGTCAAAGGAATCAGGAGGGATGGCTTCAACCTGACCGTGAAAATTACTCCAGGGCGAATTATGTGAAGATGATGAACAAAAACTATCCTGGTTTGACTCTGAAACTCAAGTTATTTTACCTCTCCACTTCCTGTCATGACCCAGACCTGTGGAGCTCTGTGGAGATCTGTCACAACAACCACTGTTGTAGAATTAGATCAGATTTACATCAGCTCTACTGCATGTTATACATTCCAGTGATGTCATATAATCCCATTCGAGAGAGAGGGGGAGGAGCCTACAGTCATGGAGGTTAAATTCTAGTTTACCGTTAATATAAATAATTTTGAAAGCAGTACGATTTTTTTTCTTTGTTTTCCTGTTCCCTCCTTTTGTGTGTTTGTTGTACGTAGGAGATATTTCTTTTTATGAATTCCACTTGTCCGTAACACAGGGGGGCGCTGTTTATCACCGAAAACCCATTTTTAGCTGTCGTGGAAATAATGCCTGGTCTTCACTTCTCTTTCTACTCCCATTCAGCGGACGTCACTGTAAATGGGTGGGTTGCCTGATCCCTACATCAGCTTGGACCAATCGGGGAGGGAGTGGATCAGCAGAGCGTTTCAGGCCGAGAGTGAAAGCAGGAGCTGGAGCGGTGGACGGTCGAGAGACGTCTAGGCTCAAGCTCGTCTACCGCCGACTCCAATGAAGACCCGTGACCCCATGTGAATCAACAATTGGGTCAGAACTCATAATGGTCATTCCAGTGTTGAGCGTTGAAGCTGCTGACTGGGCGACGTGCCGCCCGCAGACAGCGCTCACTGCGCCGCAGCTCATATTACATAATCTAGTTAGGCCGCCGGATAATGGGGATAATAAAAACCTACAGCAAGCGTTGATGTGGTGACACAGACTTATTTACAGTCGCAATCATTTTCCACGCAAAGCGCCGACGATCCCCGTCGCGTTAAACCATTCCCGCTCCGCCGTGGACCCCCCGCACCCACCCCCCTCCCCCAAAACAATTTCTCACATGAGTGGCCACACTTCGCTTTGTTCTGCAATCTGATTACGCTCAGTCTCGGTCAGGAGGAGAGACGAGAGCCTTGTCCTCCTCCTCCTCTTCTTACTCTTCCTCCTCCACCACCTCCTCCTCCTCCTCCTCCTCCTCCCCCTACTTCTTGTTTCCCTAAACAATCCATTCATTCCCAACAGTAGCATTACAGTCATCTATACAAGGGTAATTGTACGATTGATCCGGACTCGCATGGTGCTAACAGCCTCCATTAGCGTTTGCTGTGTGAAATGGCCAAAAAGTTACTGCTGACATTAGCATTTTTTTTTTCAAAACGTGCAGGATGACACTTTCTAAAATGGTGCTAATGGAGGGATTCTAAAAGGCGTCAATTCGAACGAGATGGTAAATGCGCTCAACACATGGTCCAACTCTTGATGCCCATAGAATCTCATGCAGAATTGAATGTATTTGTTTTAAAGGGACAGTGTGCAGGATTTGGTGAAACCCCTTTAGCTTCCCCTTTCCATTCAAGCATGTAGAGAGCCAACGGGAACCATTAATACTCAAAAAATGTTTGCTTTCTCCATTTTGGTCTACTGTAAAAAAAAAGGTGGGTAAATAAAGGGCAAATTATCGGGTAATGGAAATCAAAATAAAAGCATCTGCAAAGCTATTTTCATACATTCCACCCAGATACATTGGAAAAATGATGAACTCTTCCTCAACTGCTCTCCAACCTTTTCCTCTTCACACGCTGTTAAAAGCACGGTAACACTTTCTATTAGTCACGGCAAGTGTTGGGTAATCGCGAGTTAAACAGGGAATACAGATACCTCATTTGGCAAATAATTAAAGCCATTACACCATCAGGCAGGAAAACACTTAGCACATGGTGATTTAGTTAAAGTACTAATTGTGACATCAGTTCAAGTAATTATGCCGTAACATTATAATGGGGACAGAAGTTCCCTTAAATGTACGTTTCTTTGCTTTTCAGGAATTCTTCAGATGAACTCTTCCTCAACTGCTCTCCAACCTTTTCCTCTTCACACGCTGTTAAAAGCACGGTAACACTTTCTATTAGTCACGGCAAGTGTTGGGTAATCGCGAGTTAAACAGGGAATACAGATACCTCATTTGGCAAATAATTAAAGCCATTACACCATCAGGCAGGAAAACACTTAGCACATGGTGATTTAGTTAAAGCACTAATTGTGACATCAGTTCAAGTAATTATGCCGTAACATTATAATGGGGACAGAAGTTCCCTTAAATGTACGTTTCTTTGCTTTTCAGGAATTCTTCAGTCTCAAGCAATTTTCTGGAAACATTCTCCCTCAGAACTCGGCCGAGTTATTTCCATCGTTTCTTTTCAACTCAGCGGAAATTTCTCAAGTCGCAGCGCAAAGGTCCGGGAGATACTGATTATAGTTAATTCAACGCAATGTCTGAGGTAGCGTGGTTTTAACTTGAGGTTATAAAAGGTTTACCTTTACATTAGTATTGATGATCTGTCTTTTAATTGTCTTGGATCCCTTAAAGGTGCAGTGTGTAAGATTTGGTGGCCCCTAGAGGTGAATTTACACGTTGCATCCATCCCCTCAGCCTCACTCATTTGAGCATGCAGGAGAAGCTGTGGTCGACTTCAGTTGTCATTCAAACTCAAATAACGTTTAGTACGTCCACTCTGGGCTCCTGTAAAAACATGGCGGCCTCCGTAGAGAAGGACCCGCTCCTCATGTCAATATACATTAATGGGCTTACTTCAGGGTAATGGGGGGAAAAAGCATTGAGGTGATTATAAATTCATGAAAATATCAGGATGTCATTGTTTTGCAATATTTCCAGAAGTGACAGAAACGACCGAAATGTTACGCACTGCCCCTTTGAAGTACTTTACAGAGTTGCTCTCATGGGCCTGAAAACCTCACCGTTGTAACGATGACTCCACAAAGTGAGGCAAAAACACAAAGACCCGTCGACGCGTGCGCAAGGTGAAACAAGGTGTCGCTCGGGTCCGATCACATCAAACATCCTGCTCCCTTTTCGGTGCTGAGGCTCTGGGCCGGAGTCCAACGACAGACACTCTCTCAGCCGCTCGCGCTCGCGCCTTCACACACCCACTCTGAGCTCCACACAGGCTCCGACTGCAGCCGCCATTCTGGTGATCATCACTATTTGATGACCGCGCTTCTGGTTTCTGCACCGTCCTTTTCGTACATACGATCCGGCCGTGAATTATTTAGCGCGGAGAGTTGGAAAGGTGGGTCCCTCCAAACCGCAGGTAGGAGTCCGAGCCGGCCGGCAGGGACTCAAGCGGCTCTCGGACAGAACCGATCCCTTCATCTCCACATCTGTTTTTTTGTTGGCGTGTGTGTGACATCTTCGAGTTTACCCGACGCTACTTTGACCTTTTCTTGGACCGACCGACGCCTCCGCGATTCCTTCCTTCCTTCCTTCCTTCCTCCTCCTCCTCCTCCTCCTCCTCCTCCTCCTCCTCTCCTCGCTCAGACGCCATGGAGGAGCTCCAGAGGAAGCTGAACCAGCGCTACGAGGGCACCAACCCCAGGAAGGTGAGTTATTCATGGGGCAACTTTCCCTTGCATCGGATCGGGCGGAAGACATATTGAGGTCATTGCGGATGCCGAGTGTATAGAGTCCAGAGCTGCAGCTAATGATTCTTTTTGCGATCGATGAATCTATCGATTCATTTTTCCGATTCGATTCAACGATTATTTGAATAGGTGGGAAAAAAAATGGTACAAATGTGAAAAGACATGATTATTCGACTCGGACACTTATATTTTCATGTCTCGTCGACCTGCAGACGCCACCACCGGGAGGCGTCTGTGTGTGTGTGTCGGGGAATAAGAAGCAGCCTATGTTTTATTACAGCAAAACATGAACTAAAAAATGCGATCAATCGATTCAGGGAATTTGCAATTGGAACAATTTTCATAACCGTTCAGAGTCCACGACTCAACGAATCGTTTCAACTCTAATTGAGTCGTGATAATATCATGCATTTGCTTTCGGAAGCAGGATCTAAGCTTGTACGTCAACGCGCCGCTGATATCTGTCTGCCTCCGGCCACGTTCGCTCGTCTTTCCCCTTTCATGAATCTGCTTTGTCGGCACATTCTGCCATCGAGTTGCCCAGTGAGCGACTGCGGATACGTCGTCTCCCGCAGGTGAGGTTCAAGTTGGCGTCGTCGTACAGCGGCCGCGTGCTGAAGCACGTGTACGAGGACGGGCAGGAGCTGGACAGCCCCGAGGAGAAGTACCCGCACAGCTTCGTCCACAGGAAGATCCCACCCAGCCACCTGGAGGTGGAGCAGCTCTGTGGGTTCGAGGAGGCTCCCGGGGACCAGCCGGGTGAGTGTGTGTGTGTGTGTGTGTGTGTGTGTGTGCGCCACTTGGGTTTCCAGTAAGATTCGCGCGCTTCCACTTTATAGGCCGTGCAGCCGGTCGGTGATTTGCGTGAAATGACTCGGTCATGTTTGTTTTTTTTCCTTTCTTTTCTTCAGTCATAATGACATAGTTGTGTGTTTACTCTCTGCACTGTGTGTGTGTGTGTGTGTGTGTGTCTTTGTGTGTTTGCGTATTAGATCTGACACTTGATTCATGTCCTGACTTTGAGATGGTGACTGGTCGAAGGCTTCCGCCGCACATTGATTTGCACTGACCACAATGTAAACAAGTGTTTACTGAAGGGACAGTTTGTTTTTTTAAGGAGGGTCTACAGAGCACGTACGTACGTACACAACATACTCATTCACTACTTCATTGTTTACATCGGGGGGGTGTCAAACAGATCGTCCAATCCATTTCATTTGACTAACAGCTGTGCAAAACAAAGTGACACATTCGAAGTTGCTGTTGTTTATGTCGTCATGCTATAATTTTACTGGCCCCGCCCACTTTAGATCAAATTTGGCCCTTGGAACTTAAACGACACCCCTGCTCTACATATAAGTATATATGTATATATATTCAAGGGCAGCAGCTTTGGAGCACTTGCACCACTGAGGCTGACAATGCATTTTAATTAGACCTTGCTCATTATGGGATATCATTCAGTACAGGCTGTCTGAACCAAATGGTGCAGAGGATAGAGTATAGACACAAACTATCCCTTTGAACTTTTATTCATCAGAACAAAGTGAATAAAGTTAAAATGAACTGCTTTTGCACTCTTCCGCATGTTCAGAATCCCACAGAATCACCTGCGTCCAACATGAAGCCGTCACTTCCAGTGCAACTCACTGCAGCTCTGAATAAGCACGTCAGTGCGCTGTCGATCATCCATACTGTCAGATTTCAGTCCCGGCAGCTGATTGCTTCCCTGCGCGCAGGTGTGTACCCGCCCACAGGGCTGATCGCCCAGAGAATCAACGTGTACAGAGGAATGGGAGGCTACAAGCCGACGGTCGCCCTGACGGACGGAGCGGAGGGAGACGGCAAAGTAAGCAAAGCCGCTTAAAGCTCCAGTTGTTGCATGTTGACACCAAGGTGAGACTTGGATTAGATTTCCCATTTGCCTGAAAGTCAAAGGGCCCTTTTTAATTGTCTTAATCCGATCTCCGGGACACTTTCAATGACCTAGAAGGGGGGAAAAAAAGAAATAATGAGATTTTGTGTGTGTGTAAGAGTTGTAATTAAGACGGTCGACGTGACGACGCTTTACTTTGAAGTGATCTTCAAGACGGGGCAATCTGGCGTTAGCATCTCAATGATGCTGGGGGAGCAGCGGCGGGAGTCGGGGTTATCGTTTGCCGATGAGACAGCGGCCAAACTCTCACGTTCTCTCGGATTTATGATCCGCTCAGAGATGCAGGGCTCTTAGTTTGGCTCCCGTAGCAGATTTATGACGTTTGCAAACATCCCATCCACTGCAGGTCGCCGGATCACGTCCCGCAGTTTCACAAAAAAGCCAATGAGCGTCGATTCAAAACACAATTTCTGGAACATTTTCCCAGATGAAAGGATAATAAAAACACAAACTCTGTCTGAGGGGTCGTGGCAGCGGGTTCATAACAGGGGTGGTGGTAGTACTGTGTAATGTCCGATGAGTTCATACCTGTGTCATGCTAAGGCTTTTTTTGTTTTACCTTTTAATCATTAGACATTAAAGGTGCAGTCTGTGAGGTTTGGTGACATCCAGTGGTGAAGTTGCACCACCTTTCTGAGCACACTCAGGTGTGCTTCAGGTGTCATTCAAACTCAAAAGATACTGAGTACGTCCACTTTCACCACTGTAAAAACATGGCGGCCCCCGCAGAGAGGACCCTCTCCTCATGTAAATACACATCAATGGGCTCACTCAAGGGGAACGGGAAGGAAACAAACCTTGAAGTGATTAATGAATTGACGAGTGACATTTCCTGCCTCCCTCAGTCGCAGGTGTTGGACTTTGGCAAGATCATCATCTACACCAGCAACCTGCGCATCGTCAGAGCGCCGCCCAGGGAAGCCGAGGCCCCGCGGCGCCAGGCGCCGGCCCCCGTGGAGGCGGAGGGGGCGAAGCCCCGGGCCCGGGAGAGGACGAGCAAGAGGAGAGCCAAAGCCGCTCGAGCGCAGGACGGCGGGGAGCGGGAGGGACAGATCGCAGGCGCCGAGGCCAAGGTAACGGGCCTCGGCTGATTTACTCCCAGTGGTGTGGTTCCCCTTCCCCTTCCCCTTCCTGTCTTTGTGCGCGCTCCCCCATGCTCCACGCGCAGACGCTGAATGCCGGAGTCGCATGTGAGGCTTTATTGTCGAAAGTCAAATCTGTTAACGCCGGCATGTTTACACTCATTCCACGATCGCCCCCCCCCCCCCCCCCCCCCCCCCCCCCCCCCCCCCCCCCCCCCCCCCCCCCCCCCCCCCCCCCCCCCCCCC
>JAFBJT010007461.1:46867-60371 GCA_016785325.1 Chascanopsetta lugubris
AAGTTGTAGAAATGTAGAATATATATATATATATATATATATATATATATATATATCGACGCTGTGTGTGTGTGCGTGTGTGTGCGTGTGCGCACGCGTGTCGTAACAACATGTTTGCCGAGTAACTGCGACAACAGCCTGCAATTAGGGCCAGTGAATCATTTTCCTCATTGAACTAATTTGTTTCCCTTCTCCTCAACCACAGACTATTATTGGATGGCTTTGGTGAGCAATGGAAAAACTGTGGCCCATGAATAATTACACTGTTTTCACTACTACTGTTATAAATGTATAGAAATAGCATTATCATTATCATCATTATAATTATCATTATCTTATATGCATGGGAGATTCTCCATATGAGCATGACAGGGCTATTGTAATCTGTTATCGATATTACTTGCCAGCTACTTTGGCAAATGATTAAAGGTACAGTGTGTAGGATTGGGTTACATGTAATGGTGTGGTTGACCCCATTAAGGAGTGTAGAAGAACTTATGGTAGCCTTCAATTATCATTAAAACTTAAAGGGCGTTTATGTCGTTCCATTCTGGGCGACTGTAAAAACATGGTGGTCCAATATGGCCGACTCCGTTGAGAGGATCTGCTCCCTTAAATGGAAAGTGCTCATTTAGATTCACAAAGGCAACAACATGTAGACATACAAGTGATTTAGCAAACATACGTGTGTCATATTTCAATATTGTGCGGCAGGGGAAGCAGCTGCCAACCCAGTACCAATGCACTTTTAATTACTATACTCCTTTGATATTCTTTCTCTGCCAATAGAAATGGAAGTAATTTCACTCACTATATCCTTCAAACTGGCCCTTTAATTGGTTTGTTTAAATAAAAGCACTATGCTGCGTAATGCGTTGTAAAAGAAATAATAATAAACAAAGCTATTTCTTTTTGCATAAACAGTTCCTCTAGTGAGATTTTCCTGTTTCAAATAAAATGCTTGACATAGAATAGTTTAGTGTTTTTGAATGATAAATAATTGATCAGCAGAAGAGTTGATTATCCGTGCGAGTCGGAAAATTCTAAGGCAGTAAATCACTTATGTTGCCGGTTAGTGGAAACACTTCCTTGTGAGAACCGGTCTATTCATGTTTCAGTATTTTCCTGCTTATGTTTCTGTGAGCCCACATAATGAGGAGTGTGTGTGTGAGGGCCTCATCCTCCTCTTCCTCCTGGGTGCTGAGTAAGACTTGCAGACAGGAAGGAGTGAGTGTCTATTGGGGAATGTGCTGCAGGCTCTCTCTCCTCTCTCGTTCACCCCTCGATTCCAACCCCCCCCCCCGTTGCCTTTTGAGCGTTGAAACACTGTTCTGTTGTTCCAGCTCCCATCAGATCCACCACCAAGTCACGGGTCATTATTCCCCAACTCTAAAACACAATCCCGACTCTCACCTCCGAACTATAACCAAACCGAACCCGAGCGAAAATATTATGACTCTTGATCGAGCGCGAGAAGAACTTGTGTTTTTACATCTTGTCCCTTTTCTTCTGCTAAGACCGACCTGCGATACTGAAAGGATTTAGATTTACAGATACAGTCATGTATGTCATGTAACACCCACCATATTTCACTTTGGTCTCAAATGAAAATAAAGATGGCGAAGCCGGGAAATCTCGCGGTGACCTCCCTTTGGAAAAAATGTAGCGAGGAGTGGAAAACAAAGGACAGAGCCAGCGAGAGCTGGAGAGGGAAACTCCTTCTCGTGGCAAGATGTGAAAATCACTCGTCCCGTCAGATGAGGTTTTCGTCGGTCGTGCGGAGACGTCGTGTTGTTTGAACTAGATTCTGCTGGATTCTGTGTGTTAGAGCTGCCGCCGAGCCAAAGAGCCACTGCTTGTTCCCATCGTTGGGAGAGAGACATGGCTGCGGTTCACTTTGGTCCAGTCGAGATGTGTTTACGTCAAGATGCCTTGGTTTCAGTTTTTCAGTCATAGGTTCTCACTTCAGTCATAGGTTCTCGTCTCTCGTTTGCCTCACATGGAGTCAAGTGAATAGTTAGATTCTTCATTCATTGACTTGAAGGTGAGAGAGAAACAGTGATGGTCCATTTGTGAGTTTCCATAGTATCACAGTGAACTGATATTGGACAGTCGTTGCAAGTTTAAGAAAATTTGCAAATTTAAGTTTGGTTACCAGATTAGCTTCATTATATTGTATAAAGCCTACTTACTTTCATCAAGTAAAGATCGACTCTCTTACAATTCCTTATCACAATTTCCAAGAATGACCAGAGGTACTTGTATATTCTGTGAACTTGTGGACCAGTTTTATGTCAAATACTTCCAACAATAGTTATACATAGCATTCTAGTTGCAGGGAATCGAACCCCTGACCCTCTGGTTAGAGGACAACTCCTTTCACCCCTGCCTCCCCTTTACCTGTCCCAATGTGTATCTCCAGTTTCTTCAATGTGTCACAGATTTTATGGAAATGACTTCCAACTTTAGCCTTCTGTTATTGCTTTGATTGAAAGGCTCGAGCAGCCACAGTAAAAAAAAGAAATAAGTACATTTTTCGAATGACCACAGCGAGTCAATTATTATTGACTATATTTATTATTATTTTATGGAAATGTACGTGTGACACGGAGCACCTGTGTGTTATACGGCCTATGAGAGAAAGCCGTATGTACTGTAAATATACTGTATGTACAGTATATACCAGTGTGACTCGTAAGACATGACCCTGCACTGTGTAGTCCAGAGTTTCCGCCTGACAAACAGCTACGGTTTACATCAATTCAAAATCAATTCAAAGCTGTTTAATAAGACAATAAAACTTCAGAGGAACCGGACTCTCATTCCAATGCTCCACTTGGTTGAGCAGCTGAACGTCCCTCCTCACGTGGCCGTGCCCACTCACCTCTCGCCACCTCCCCCCCGCTCCTTCGTGCACAGAAACATGCTGATACAATTAAACAATTCTATTCGACTTTGCTTACGCGTCGAATTCCTCCGTCCCGGGCATGATGAAGCTTTCAGGAGCCGTAATATAGTTCACCTTCAGTCCGCGGAAAAACCTGTAATTCATTACTCAAGAAAATAAAACCAGGAGTCTTATTTCAACAGTCCAAGTGGAGCTGGAGAGCTGTGACCCATTTCTCCGCTCCTGGAACTGTAAATGGGCTGAAATGAATCCCTGTTTTTCTACATCCCTCAAAGCTCTTTTTCCTCGACCCCTTTTCAAAGCGCAGATTTACATTCTGTCTGGTTTGTGGTTGCTATTTTAGAAAGGTTTCGTTGGGGGGGGGGGGGGGGGGGTGCAGCAGCGACTGATGCCACACGCGTGCGCACTCCACGTCGCACACACAAACGAAGGAGTGCACGCACGCCACCCAGCCCGTAACCACTCCCCCCACGAGAGCTTTCGGTGTTTATCTTCTGGAGAACCTCAGGTTTTGGTTTGTTGTTCTCGCTCCTCATTCAACATCCAGCACAATCTGCCTTTTCTCCACTTGCCTTGATCAGAGAGAGGGAGAGCGAGCGAGCGAGAGAGAGAGAGAGAGAGGGAGGGAGAGCGAGCGAGCGACAGCATTTTTATAAAGGCACCTTTTCTCAGTCTGGTCGGAGATGCAGCCAGAATATTCTCCAGTTGAACAAAAGAGAGGAGGTGGGCGAGAGAGAGGGAAGGAAATCTCATTTGGCAGAAGTGAAGCCAAGAGCGGCATTCGATAAAAGACTGTGAATGTGAATGGTGTTAATTCCCCCAGAGCAGCTCTGTTTCACATTTCAGGTCCGGTGTCTAAGATTGAGCTGAAATTACGTGTAGAGTTGTTGCCTTTGGAAGACACCGCTCATTATCTTCCCCTAGCCTCCTGTTCATTGTCGGCTTGTTTGTTTGTGAACAGGACTACAAATCAGTAATAGAGCCAAATTCCATACCATTCAATGGAAGGTTGGATCTCGACTCAAGGAAGAAGCTCTTAAGTGATGGAAAAGCAGACTCAGCAGATTCAGCTGCAGCTTCATTAGATATCTCTAAATCCCAGACACCATGCCTGTGAGCGTGGCGGTGATTTAAAGATGAAAGTAGATAAGCGCGACTCGGCATCATATGCAATCATCAAAGGACGAATGTCCATCCCTGAAGCCCTTTTTTTCAAATTCCCCCTGCGGGTGAAGTGGTCAAAGATTCCTGCCCAATGCGGAATATGAGCGATTTCCCAACACTACAACACTACAATGTTTACTGTGCAACCCTCGACCCGTTAAGTGAGACTGACTCCCTGTGCTCCATGGGGGATCCAGCACAGTGGATACCAGGCACCAGGAATGTTCAGTGTTGTGTAATCACTTGGCAGAGTTCACCGTGGGGAGATGAAGGAGGAGACGATAACCCAAACATCTCACTACCAACGGCTTGATGCTCCATGTCGGAGAGACTCTCAACGGGTCGAGCGTCGCCCGTGTAGCGTTACGGAAGCACAGAGTTTCACCAAAGCTTCACGTCTTTGTCTGATTACTTCTGTGCGGTGTCGTCCGTGTGACCCCAGGGTCACTTGGTTCTACTTGTCTCCTCCAGGCGCTCATCTTTGTCCGCCAGGAAGCAACATCTGGCACTTAGTGATCGCATTTGATAACACAGTTGCTTGGCAACACTGCCGGAGCTTAGAGGAGCTGTGAGGTGACTTCAGCTCCGCACAGAAATACTCTGACAGCTATTTTTTTTTTTTTATGGGTTAACTTCTTTACCAAAAAGTTTTCTTTGTTGTTTTTTCTCTCCAAGGTCTGGAGGTTTCAGAGCAACATCGTTTATTCCATTAGATTTTAGTCACAGCTTGGTTTATAGTGACATCTGCAGCCACTGCTGGAAACAAATAGAGTTTAATATTTAAGAGAATATTCTGTTGTAGATGCTCAGCTCTAAAGTTGAACACTCTAACATGAGAGTCTATGGGGGTTGACTCACCTTTGGAGCCAACCTCAAGTGGCCACCCTGTGAACTGGAAGTTTTTCCCACTTACGTATTGGACTCATCAGTCAGTCCTGGAGGCTGCTTATCCTCAGAGAACCCTCTGCAGGGAGTGGAGCACATCCCAACAGACACTGAGAGAACACTCAAACTCCACACAGAAAGATCCAGGTGGGACTGGGATTCAAACCAATGACCTTCCTCTTGAAAGGCAACTGTGCTTAACACCGCAAAAATAATAGTGATCGTGATCTGATGGCACAGGTGAAGATTTTAAACCGTTTGACTGGCATCACTGGTTCACCTGCCATATTAAATACTGGAATTACTGGACACCCTATTTGCTGCATGCTGAGTTTAGGACCAGATTATTGTGACTGACATGGACATTATTCATCTTGTTCTTGTCAAAGAAATATTTCAGGAATGCTCTCAGGGAGTTTCTTCATATCTGGCGCAAACTTCCACTTGGACATGAAACTGATGTGATTTTGTTTTTGTGGCCAAAGTTCGAAGTTATTATCACCTCATAAAACGTCTTTCAGGCTCAGTGAAGCAACATCTCAGGAATGTTGTGAAGGATTTTCCTGAAACTTTCACTTTCAGGCTCAATGGATCTGATTTTAATTATCACCACACGTATTAATCAGATTTCACAAAACATAGTTTTGGACGCAGCTCGTTGTTGACCTTTTTCACAAATGTGTAATTGAAATGAAATCAGTCAATGAAAGTCAGATGGCAATTTCACTGTCATTGTCATATTCTTTTAATATCTCCGCTCTTTATTTCACAAATGAAGTGGGACCAGCATAATAGACCGTAGCCATGTTAAATCTCTTGCAAATTGACTGAGTAGCAGAGGCATATAATAACAACATGGGGATTGCAGTTCCCTCTTTTGCAGAAAGATAATTAACATCGTGACACCATTCCCAAATACTGTGCAGTGGAGATTGGCATAGTTTATTTATAAATGTGAAGTGAAGTTTAAGACACAGTTGTCGTGCAAAATCCTTCAAGCACCACTATGTTGCTGCCCAGAAACATTCCATACACAGCTAAACAATGACATGAGAAAATGCAGGCAGAGAGCAGCGCCGCTACAGATAAACACACCATCACACACTTCACACGGCCCATTTAAGATGATTGAGAGTACTTATGTTAGTATGAGGAAAACCCTGCGTCCTATACCTTTTTTTTTTTTTTTTCTTTTTAAATTTTTTTTTTAAACAGACAGAAGTCTAGAAATAGCTTGAAACACATGTCATTTATCAAGGCTGGAAAATTATCCGTCTTCCTCGGGCTTGCTGATGTCACATCTGAACATTACTGTAAAAATACACTGACCAATAAGCACAGGTTCTTAACTAATAAGCTTGTCGCAACACATGTGTTTTCACGTTGGTCTCCCTGAGGCCCTCCATGTTGAATCAGCTGAGAACTGCTGCTGCTGCACAACCTGGCGGTTCCCGACCATCTGAAACAAACATACAGGGGAAATGTAGTTTTTTTATTATTATTATTTTTTTTAATGTGGTCATCTCAGACGAGGGGGCGGGGTTGGGGGGGGGGGCGGCGTCTGAAGTCTGGCTTTAATACTAATCTGCTTTCGAGCGTGTGAGCAGACGCTGAACTGACATGTCGAACTTTGCCTAGATTGGACTTGTCATTTGTTATGAAACCCTATCCAGGGGAAATAGAGTTCTAATGCCTGCACGGACGTTTTCTGTGAAATGTCCCAAGTTTCACCTTAAGTCGTCGTATGGCTCTGGCCTGTGCCGAGGATTTGCTCTGAGCAGCTCTGCAGTTTTGAGATTTAGCCGGTGCCTTTGGGCTCCCTTGCTTTCTGTAACCGAAATCCCCCCGTCGTCTCCGGGATCCCTTGACGTGAAATATTCTGCTCAATAATTTTGCGATAGCATGAATACCGTGGTAACCAGGTGTATTAGAATAAATACGCTCGCCTCACCGGACGAGTTACATAACTTGTTCAAAATAAATGGATATTAGCTTATACGTGAGTTCAAACCTATTTTCCCTTGTGAGGTTGTAAAAGTCATTTTGCATTTGTCAACTCTGTTTTGGATTTTTTTAAAGTGAGTCTTGTACCTGGAAAGTCTGGAAACCGAAACGAGAGCATAGTAAAAACATCCGTGTCAAAAGAATGTCTTGTGATTGGATTTATTAGATTTATATGTCTGCATTGTTTGATTGTTGAAATCAACGCTGTTTACATTCCTGCTGTGTCAAAACAGTGGAATCTCCCACAATTCAAGTCTCTCCATAGAATAATGGAAACCAGACCCGGTCCCATCTGCCAGCGCCGAGTCCTTTATACTTTCCTACTGTAGCTTCTCTCTTGTCTTATGTTCAACATGGTGTGACAGTAATTACATACATCACATGGCTAGAAATAGAGCATCTTATTAACTACATTTACTCTCATTACTAAATGATTAATTTTTTCCATATTTCAAAGAACTGATTGCAACATGTGACCTAAACCTAGGCGTCTTGTGTCGTGTTGTCAGCTGTAATGCCTTTACAATCTGGAGGGAGGAGCTCTGTCCTCACATAACCTGGGTTGCAAGAAAAACACCATTAGACGATGCTAGCACTGTAAAATCAAATGAAGCAAGTCCGCTGAGATACAAATCAAACTTACTAAATGCTGAAAAACTCCCCTTTTAGCAAGGGATTTTCTCTGCTACCCCTCATCTAAGCATTCTGAATATTTGACAAATAGAAGGCCTATAATTTACACTGGGGTTTTCTTGCTTGGCAGACGAAATCATGGGTTACTTGGATATCTGAGTAATGAGGCATGAGCTGTGCGTTTTTGTGGAGCGATGCCCGTCAATTCTTTGAGGAAAGGGGTCAAAGACCAACGTAAAAGATCTCTCCGCTCTCGTTTCTCCACCTTCTAATTTTGTGTCGTTGGCAAGTGAGATCAAGGAGTAAACCTAGACGTCTTGAGAATGAGAATTTGTTGACCACTGTATTTGATTTTGGTGTTTTCCAGCATTTAGAAGTTAGCCAGTCAGCAGCCGTGTCCGCACACTGCTGTGTCAGCACTGGAGAATGGGCTGGCTGCACCCGGTACCCTTTCTGGTTTGACTGTATTCCTGCAACCAGTCCCATCATCTGAGGCGACAGGATCCAATGACAGTGCCACTAGAAATTACTTTGATGAAAATGACTAAATCCCTGGAGAGAAAAGATCCAAATTCGGGAATGGCGACGAGTACTCGAGTACTTGTTTTTAACATCTTACTCAAATAGCGTTTCCATACTCAAGCTCCTTTGTATAAGATTTTCTTGGCCACAATAGTTGGCGCCATTGTCAAGGAAAGTAATGTCTGGAAATACTTTGACAATAAGTACTAGAATAATATGCAGTGCAAGACATTTGGTGTTAAACTTGCATATCATAGAAATTTTACATCTGTGCTTAAACACATGCACTTAAATCGCAGGGAGAAACTAGTAGAGTCCGACAGTTGGAAGATCTGCATCCCGTCGTTTGTTAGCGATGTTAGCACATGCTGTTGCGATGGTACCAGAAGGGAGGGAGCATTTTGGGTGACTTGTAGGACAACAATAACAATACTTTTACCCGTGATAACAAATGACAGTATATTCTATGTGTCCATTGAGAAGACACGAAGAAACACTGTAGCCAATTTCTAAAAATGAACCAGTCCCAGTATTGAATTAGCCATATGCACACGCTTAACTCCTATTTCTATTTCCCAAAAAAATGGTCACATCATGTTTCATTTTAGTCCGTCAACTGCTTGCATCAATTACAGACGACAGTAAAGATGGAGCAGTGTGTTGTTTTTAGCTCTAGATTAGTTGTTGCATCATAATGAGCATTACCCACAAAACAGCCCTTCCACTAATAGTTGGGGTTGAGGGTTGGGTGTGTTATCCTAGCGAGGAGTGTATCCCCAAGTCGCTAGTCTTGCCATGGAAGGTGTCGGAGGTCTTGTGAGGCCGCTCATCATTCTTTTCTTTTCAAGTCTTCAGAAACAAGTGAAGCTGACAGAGGTGACGTCAATGAGGCAACTTATCAGACTTGGCGCAGCTCCCTCTAGAGTCTCTGCACAACTTTCTGTCAACGTCGGACTTTCATTCCCAGATACCTCAGGACACACTTTCATGTGTAAAGTAGCTGAGGTTCCTGCACGATCCTGCTCTGACAATTTCACCCACTGTTTCTTTGGCTGTGACTCGGGTTGATGACATCATCCTTGTGGGCCCCACCGACACAGCCCAGTTGTTTGTCCTACAGGGGAAACAACGTCGATGAGCACTCGACTTTACATCCAGAGGTCATGAACTTGGTGTAGTACTTTGGGTAATGACGTCTCTCTGTTAGGAGTACAAATAGCTGTTAATGCAACAAGTCGGTGTTTCCAAACTGAGTCAACAATGACATTCTTAAGTTTTGCAAATCTTGAGTTTTCCCACCAGTACAGATCTGGAAAGACTCCATCCAGCAATATTCTGTACCTCAGAGCTCATAGGACTCTCTGCTGCCCCTGCTCCTGTTTCCACTCTGCCTTCTCCCATGGTCATTTTACACACCACACATGTTCAAGCAGGATGTTTTGCTTTCGGCACATGGCTCATATTTTTCACTCTTGTTCTCTAACGGATTCTTTTCGGCTCCCCGCGTTCACAGGCCACAACTCATGATGCAGTATTTATTTTAGGCTTTGATTAATAACCAAACACATTGGATGAGTTAGTTGTAATAATTTACAATCTAATCATGTTGTGAAGCCTGGTGTGACCTTTTGTTTGAATCCAATTTCTAATTACAAGAGAACCAACTCTTTAATTTGAGGTCTTGCATTTGCTTCATGTTACTGTTTTACTTTTACTTGTGGGGCTCTCCTGGATGGCTTATTACCAAATTGCTGAATATTTCACAAGTTCTGGCAAATGCCATGCCACTGGAAATCCCTTCATACTCGGTCGGGGCGCTATTTCCCTTGAAAAGGCTGTGAAAAAGTTTCTGATTGATTGAGCTGACATCACTGTGGTGGGTATAGTCAGATACCTCAGGGGCAGGGAACAGCTGATCAATCATAACAGACTGGGCCAGCTGACCAATCAGAGCAGTCTGGGCTTTTCTATGAGGGAGGGGCTGGAGCTCTACAGAGCATTTCGTGGAGTAGAGTAAAAAAAAAAAACAGGAGTTGGAGCTGTGGATAATGAGCGGAAAATACAGCTTATCTTGATCTGAGGTTGTCAACCTATTCTCATCGTAACACTAATCAAAATTGGGTTTGGTTTCAGGTCATAGATTTTCATACTAGCCAATGCGTGACTCAGCATTTTCTAGACCTGAGAAAGAGAATTTCAAAGAGTCATGGGATCTGTATTATATTATTGTGGAACAGGTGGTGCATGTTGTGTAATTGCTTGATCCGAGCGATGCACTTTCTTTCCAAGCATCGCTCTGTTGTAGCAGCACGCCTCTTGTCACTTTGCCCAACAGCATCATTATAACTCAGGCAGACGTGCGTCAGATGTTCCTCTGCATACATACATGCATCACATTATTCATAGGGAATACATCTGTTACACATCCATGACAGGTGAAGTGAAACACACATGTATGATCAAACGGCATAAGGATCGTGCGTAAGTGCTCTGTTTAATTGGTTTGCTCCTAACCGTCTCATTTATTCGCCATCGGGAAACCTTAACTGTACTTTTGGGATCCATTTGTCTGTAGTTGATGAAAGAAGTGCAACCACAGAGAAAAACAGCCTCTGACTGGCTTCTCCTAAGGTCTCAGTGGATGAGTGGAGGGGGGGCAGGCAGTTGGATGCTGCTGCTGCTGCTGCTGCTCCTTTTTGTTTGTCTTAGTTCTGACAGGAAACGCTTCCAGTAACAGGCTCTTTCATAATCTGGGATAAGTGCAGGCCACCAAGGAACTGGGACCCTGTGTCAGAGCTGTTCTGCACAAAGCCCCAACACTGGATTTGACGCTAATTTGCATTTTCAACTCTTTTCGTTTCATTATAAAGCCTGAAAAGTTCATAAATGAAGACAAGCACCTCCTCTAACTCCCTCAGCTTCAAGTTAAGAATCTTGAATCTCCATTTGCAGAGTGTTTTATGAGACATTAGAACCAATAACTTTGTCCAAAAGAGCCATATTGAACTTTAAACCAGAATTGTATTCTAACAGCTGTTTCCACCCTGGCCCCAACTCGGTAAGACGTGTGGCAGTGTTGCTCGGCTCATCACGCACCATTTCCACTGTCCTCACCATTATCTGCCTGATCTGTCATCAGATTATCCACGGCACTGGATGCATCGATACATGGTGAAATGTTTGGCTGAAAGGGGCAGAGCCAGAGTCAAAACTTGTTTTTAGAAACTCTATTTCACCATGTGTGACAGTTTCCATCTGTTCAAGTGTTTTTTTTCAACAAGTCTCTCAGAAACGTGACCCCAGTGCAGGTAACGTAATTAAAACGTCAGCATAATTGGATGCGTCATACATTTGCTGTGACCGGAGCAGTGGGTTGGACCTTTTCTCGTTTTTAATTGAGGCGATGCAGAGGAAGCAGGGTAAGAACAGAGGGGTGATAGTTGGCGGTTGGAATCATTCTTCCATTTCTTTGATGTTTATGAAAACAGACTCAAAAATGCTGCGAAACGATCGAGTTTCTCCACAGTGGACATCGCTCTCCTCACTACATCCTTCTCAGATTCCCTTCAGTTCCTCATATATCAGCCGATTGCTGAGCCAAGCACTTTACAATTAAATCAGCCTTTGTGCCAAGTCCGAGCCGTGTGTTCGTAAACTGTGGCCTGGGCTTGTTGACTGGGTGGCCAGCGTAAGTATACACGTGTTAAACTCTCACGATCGCAGCAGCTCCAATGGTTGGGAATGAAGCTGTGCGGCCATGGTTTCCATTTTCTGTGTTTGCTCTCTGAAATGTGGCGCTGACAGGACGAGTCATAACAAAGGGTTTCACACCCAACTTCAAAATGGTGATCGTTCATAGTTTGAGTATAAAGCAGGCACTGTATTTACTTTTTTTAAGAAATAGATTTTTGGAAGGATGGTCGCTACTTCAATCCCCCCCACCATTCCTCTTTAGTATTTTTAGAATGGTCCGTTGGCAAGATTATTAGAAATGTAGCAGAGTGTGATGAAGTTTTCAGGACAAGTGATGACATCATTTGTGGCCATAAGTGCCGACACCAATGTTGATGCACTGTAAACAGGAACTCTTGGAACACTCTTGGAGTGTTGAAGCGAGTTGGAAGTGTTTTATACAATGGGATTCCAATATCAACCATTATTAAAACATAAGAACAGTGATGGTGTCTGTTAATGATGACATTATCACTTGAGTGGTTCAATAGACAGGAAAAGTGCAATTTTGACTTTGAAAACTGCCAAGATGACATTTTTGGATTTCTTGGTGCAACAGTTCCAAACAAAAAGCTTCTGAGGAGAGAGAATCATTAAATCATCACAACAAAAAAAGACCCCCGTCGACCCTCTGATGAAGTCATGAATCAGCAGAACTTATCTCTCCGTTATTGTATCTTTCCGGTTTGAGCTCAGCTTCTATGTCTGATCTGTTTAGCCTACATCCACTCTGCTTCTCCTAGTGACCCAGATTTGCGCAGGCAGCAGCAGCAAATGAGTTCTGGAGAAGTCGTGCTGAAATGCATCATTAATCCTCCCCTGTTCTCCCAAATGACAGAGGAACACTAGAACACTTCTTGGAAAGCAGAGATGTATTTTGCATCATCGGAGCCACCACAGCGTGAAGGATTTGCAGATGTGTCTCTGGGTGAACACAGACCCGGCTCTCAGTGGTCCTTGGCTCTGGCTCTCTCTTCCAGCTCATTGTATCAGCTGCAGAGAGAGAGTTTCTTGGCTTTTTCACCTGTTTGGGGAAACTTCTCTAAAACACAGGGGTCTCTCTGCTAAGTGCTTATTTACTTTGCAGGTTGTTCGGAGGTTTTCATACACTGTGGTTCCCAAGGCCGGCGGTGCAGAGTGCGCTGACAGACGAATTTCAAACGTGTGAACGTCTTTTTTTTTTAAACATTTACATTTTTTTGCAGCGGTGTGAAACCGATACCGGCGCTACAAAGTATTCCATCAACGGCTTCTGCCCTACGGCCAAATATTTTCACTGTATCCATCAATTTGTTACACGGAAGCTGTGTCCAATCTGTGGGATTATAGAAAATGACTCGGAGAAGTGAATCCCTGCAAATGAGCGGCGAGAGCGTCCGTGCCAAATATAATATCCAGAGAAATCGAGAGCGGTTGCAAGTGTGAGGGAAGACACTTGTGCAGAGCGCTTATCTACATCATGTGTGTGATTTGGCTGTTTGTTCGTTACACTGTGGGTCAAGAAGTAAAATTTAATATTTTCTCTGTCCCTCTCTGTAGCTGCCACAGAGGGGAGAGTGAACGGCGGGGAGGATTTCTTCCAGAAGGTGAGCTGTGTGTCGTCTGTGTTTGGCACATGTTTGTTTTGTCTCCCTCCTTCTCCTCCTCTCTCTCTCC
>JAFBJT010007461.1:77537-106223 GCA_016785325.1 Chascanopsetta lugubris
GTTGGGCAGGGGGGGGGGGGGGGGGGGGTGGAGTGGAGTGGAGTGTGTGTGTGTGTGTGGGGGGGGGGATGCACGCAGCAGACAAGCGAAATCCGACTTGCACTGGTTTCCAGTTGCGCTAACATGCTCAGTGATAGACATGGAAGCAGGAATCACAATGAGAGGTTGTGACAGGTAATAGCCCACAACCACAGACCTGACAAGGTTCACACATACCTACTAAACAGTCATGCATACATTTCGTATTAGGGAGAGTGATCATTGTCAAAGTGAGCACACCCACCCATACATAACTATTCCTGAATAACTCATCAGCCGCCCACCTCCACACGCACACACACACACACACACACACACACACACACACACACACGGACACACACACGGACACACGCACACACACCAGAGTCCCCGTGGGGCCGATGGCGCTGCGTTTGTCTTGTAGTAGGGCCCGTGGCTCTCACCAATTAGCAAAGCAGAAGAGAGAGATTTAAAACATGATGACATCGTGGTGTTTTTTATCCCACGGGCCGCTGGAGCCCCAAAAGCACAGATCACAAGTGATCAGATCACATCAAAGCGCTAACACAGGCCGCATGACACATAGACACATGCACGCACACACACACTTACCTCATGTACACACACACACACACACACACACACACACACACACCCACTTCGGAGTACAGTGAAGCACACTGGCAAGCATTTCTGTGTTCCTGCAAGAGGCTTGAGCATAAAAGCCGCCCGCAGACAACTCTCATTAGAGAAATATATATCAATAATTTAATTATATATTGCACAATATGTCCAATGTGTGCTCCTGCTCTTTCCATAAAACCTGAAAAAACTGTTTCCCTCGCTCGACCAAATAAAGCTTTAATGGTGCAGAGTGTAGGATTTAGTGATATCTCGTGGTGAAGTTGTGTGTTGCGCCAAGCATATATCTATGGTATAAAATTCAGAGCATGTTAAGTAGGTCCATCGTGAGCAATTGTAAACATTTGGCAGCAGCAGCTGTAGAGAAGAACCACTACCGGAGTGAAAGTAACGGGCACACACGTCCAGGATTGTACACTCATCAGGATCGTTTGTGTGATTTGACCTAAATCTCACACACTGGACCTTTAATGGAACCTCTGTTTCACCATAATAGCAGAATATTTGCGGTGCTCATGCAAATGATCCCATCCCTGACAAAGGGTCAAGAGAAGAAAGGAGGTCTTGGAGATGTTGCTTAAACTGTCAATCAGGAAAAAAGATTAACAAACAAAGAAGCACTTATCAGATTGTAATGATGAGTAGAGCGAGAGGTCGTGACCTTTAGTTTCCAGAGAGCTGCAACTGTATCGTTAAATAACATTTTTCATTTGTTTTCGTTCGGGCTCACTCAGAGTTTGAATTTATGGATCTTCTTACGCCGATGATACTGCTGTTTATGTGTTTGTTGGGAGAACTCCTCCCATCAAGTTGTTTTGTTTCTCCGTAACTTCAGGCGCTAGATTGTTATTTCGACATACAAGCCATGTATTTTTAATAAGTCGTGATCCCCTTTCCCTTATCTACTGCTTTGCATCCACACTGTGCTGAGATGAGAGTGTCTCCGTTAAAGACTTTTGCTTGTTATTCGTAGATCAATTGAAAGAAGACGTTCCTGTCAGAACAGGTCATTTTGTTGGAGGTAAAAAAAGACTGCGGCTGATGTTGATCGCCGTCATCTTCTAAGTTGTGGCCAAAGGTTGTGAGAGTTTATTTTGAGAGATTGTTTTCACGTCAGTGAAAACCACTCAGTGGTATTAGTGTATGGTTCTTTTGGGTTCGAGTATTTGTTCAGTGTCTCTGCATATTAGATTCTATTTATCATCGAGCCCTGAGATTTGTTAAGAACTGCATAAAAAACAGTGGGGGGAAGAAAAAAAAAACGAAACTCAACAGCCATTTTTTCTCCATATGAGTGTTCAGTCACCGTGGTATCTTATATTTATTCATGAGCCCATTCTTTCTGTACTCTCCTTATTTATGTATTTAAATTACAGAAAAGTGCAGAAGCGGACGCAGTGCCCGCTCCCAGGATTCTCTTCTGCTGACTGTCCCAAAAGCTTTGTCAACAAATATGGTCTAGAAATCCATCTCGACGCCTGCCCTCACTGTGAGGAACAGCCCGCAGGAAGATTCCAGACTGAAGGAACGAGCTCTCCTCGCACTTCAAAACAGTTGGTGCAGCCGTGAGAGATGATTCGGTTGGGAGTTGTTAAGGCTTTGAATTAGTTCTCTCTGTCTGTATGGCATTTAGATTATAGTCGTCCCCCCCCCCCCATCTTCCCTCTCGCTCCCCCCCCCGCACACTGTCGCTCTCTCCCTCCCGCTTTCATTCCTCTGTTTTCCTTCCAGACGCATTGTTTGCCTTTACATGATGCGTATGTGCCGCTGTGCTCTCGGCGTGACTCCGCCTCCTCTCTCAGTGGGAATACCCCGCCAACATAAAGGCTGCAGACTGATCGCTGCGCGCGCGTGACCTTGTAAAGAGCACCATCTGTGATCGGTTCACATGTTAAAGGGGTCCCGTTGAACTTGTGAACTGTATATGTGTGTGTGTGTGTGTGTGTGTGTGCGCGCGCATGGCTCCAGTTATGCTTACAGGCGAGGTGCCCTGAGGGGTGTCGCCAGTGAAACCACTCAGAGGAAGGATAGATAACCTCCCATCTCCCAGTCATTACCCCTTTGTTGTCTTTCTCTACCTCGATCTCTCTGCGGCTCCGGAAGAGAGGCTTTCCGTTCATCTATTTTTCATGTCTCCTGTGTAGTTTTCATCTGTAAAGACCAGTCTAAGCTCTCCGCTTCCCCCTGTTCCCCTAAAAATAAGATACCCTTAATATCATCCACTACCTGCAACCTTCCATTAACTCCCCCCCCCCCCCCCCCCCCCCCCCCCCCCCCCCCCCCCCCCCCCCCCCCCTCCTCCACCCCCCCTCTCTCCCTCTCTCTCCTGCCTCAGGAGGAGTGTATGTAAGTGTGAGCCCTTGTAGTGCATCTTTGTGTGTGTGCGTTTGTGTGTGTCGAGTGTTATTGTGTGTGTGCGCGAGTGTGTGTGTGTTGATGTAGGAAAAACAACTCATCTCCTTACTCATCTCCTCCTGGAACAAATGCTTCCTGAGTGAATTTTGCTTTCAGAGGCGCAATCTCCCCTCCAACAATAGTGCTCTCTTTTTATATATCTCACTTGTGCGCACATGCACACACACAAACACACACACACACACACACACACACACGTGCTTTCGTACACACACATGCACATACAGTCTTAGTATGGGAAGATCCACACAGGCCCCTTTGGTTGCCCTAGTTTAGAAGACACACTGTGGAACATATATGGAAAAGGAAAAACATTGGTGTCATGTCAAGAATGGCATTAGCGGAGCAGTGGAGTAGAAGGAGGACAAGACATGTTAGGGATCGTGTGCATGGGGGTGGAGGGGGCCTTGTGTTTATGGGTGAGGGGTTATCTGTGTTTCTTTCAGTGAAGATGACCACGTGCTTGTTTCTTTCGGCGATACAAATATTGTAGTAATGGATTTTGATGTTTTTGTTGAATCGATTTATCAGATAAAATCACAAAAGCTATGTTTCGGCATTCCGTATGTCTTGGTAAAGCTGCATGTCGAATTTCCCCTCTCCTAATTCTTTCAATTTGAGGAAAATGTATAGTAAAACATATGGTTGCCTTGAGTTACCATTCAAACTCAAAAGGTGTCTAATGTGTCCATTCTGGGCCACTGTAAACATGTGGGTGCAACATGGCGGCCTCTGTAGAAAACTCCAGTGCCTAATGGAACTAAGATTCTCACTCTAAGGTCTGTGGGAAAAAAACACATACATACACAATAAAGCTGGTTTATTTTACCTTACCTCGAGAACAGGGGAGTCAAACATACGGCTCCGGGGCCAACTAGCCCGTTGGGGCCCACGAGATGACTTTGCAAAGTATAAAAATTACAGAAAAGATGAACAGTAATAAAAAAAAAACATTAGAAGTAGAAGCAAACAAACTGCTCATGCTGAAGGTTGTTATTTGTCATAACATTTTGTAAAAAAGATAGTTCCTTCAATGTGAACATTTTAACATTTTTTTTTGCACTAAAACCGGAGGAATTCTGACTTGTTGGAGTTGATAGGGTTAGGGTTAGGCGTATGTGGCCCCTGACACCCTGCATTACCTCCTAAGCCACAGCTGTCCTGCCTTAGTATTTAACCTGGTGGTCTGAAGTGATTATGAAACATGCCCCAGCATCATTGTCTGGCAGTGGTGGATCTGTGTTGAGCATCATCCCCGTTTCTCTCCTCACATGTCTTGTTTTCTCTCCCTCCAGTCTGTGTCTGCAAACAGAGACAGAAACGCCCTCAGAACCATCTGAAAGAATTCATAATGCACCAGTGACTCAATGTGCATCACAGATGGTTCTCTCCTCTGCTTCTCTTTCGATTGTTTTGGTGTTTCCTGTACGTTTGAGGTTTAATGCATTTTCATGTCGACGGTGCATCATTGTGCATTGGCTTTTTGTTGACGTCCTTTAAACTCGGGTTGCCGCACATACATAAACATGAGCATGGAATTAAGGCGAGAGCCTACAGCCAAACACATTGTTTTTTCATGCACCAATCTTTGTTTGTATTTCGGGGCGATTTTCTCCTCTCTTCTCCTTCTTCAGCCTAGTTCAAAGAAAATGTCCAGAGCACACATTTTCCTGTTTTATTTATTACTTTTTATCTGTCAGCGCCTCTAAATTTTACTTTATATATATAGATATATCTACATATATATATATATATATATATATATATATATATATATATCTTCGGGGCACTTTTACCAGAACGGGGTTTTCTCTCATCCTGTGTGCCGGAGATCTCCCTTTCAGTCCCACTTACATCACTCCACTTGTATTCCTCTACATATTCTTTATTTTTTAAAAGTACGATTCATAGACATATAGAACATTCTTCCCCATGTTCTTTCCCCTTTTACCTTTGTATATGCTGTTGAAAGTATTTCCCTCTTATAAATAGAGGTATCAAACCTATAATTTCAGAATTTCCTCTTAAAATGTTCATAAAGTCATCTGTTATTTGATAGTAGCACATTCCTCCATAGTGTTTTGTCTGAACTGATGGAAAAAACAACAACAACAGCTTCATGTATTTCCTTGAGATAAATCAAGATGCTTTTTGATCTTTGCATCCTCGAGGCATGAGCACCATCTCTCTTTTGGTATTTGGACGGTAGTGGGGGAGCGGCCAGCGTCTCCCACAGGTTGGGCTGAGACGAGGCTGCAGGGCAATAGAATATGACTCACATCATTTGAATGTTGACCTTTAAGCAAACTCTGCCATCATCTGATGATGAATTAGCCTCTGGTTGCAAAGGCTAATATTTTGGGCCTTCCAGTGCAGACAGTGGAAATCTGGGCCAAGACTCCTCTCACCATTTATCTCAGACTGGATGCAGAGCCACTCGTTTCCTTTATCGCACAAATCAAATGTGTCCTCATATAAGATACAAACAACTCCGCTAAGGAGCATTAGCTCACATTATTTACTGCTACATATGCATGCATGCAGATACGTTAAAAGCTGATGCATTTAGCATATTTTGCTCTTTATGCTAACTGTTTACCTTCAGGCAACTAAAGCCTGCTCAGACCAAGGCTGAAAACAACAGGTCTCAGGATACCGTCCATTACGTGCCGATGATGCATATTACATTACAGTTCAGAATCTGCTGATAGAGATGAACTGATCCACCTTATGCATGATTCCCCCCATAATCTCCTGCCTGTTCATAGGTGTATGTATTTGAATGCAGTTAAAGGTACAGTGAGGATATAGTGATATCTAGTGGCACAGTTTCCTGCTGCAGGTGAATGTGTCCTCACCTCACCCTTCCAAGCATGTAGGAGAATCCATGTTGGCCCCCAATGATCGTTAAAACTCAACAGCGTTTCCAGGCAACTGCTCAAATAATTGTGGCCCCTGGCTCCTGACCTGCTCCTTATGCAAATATAAAGAGCTAGTTCTGGAATAATGAAAATAACAGTTCAATATTTTTTCTACAAAATCGTACAAAGTGGACTTAAAGTATCAAACTTAGAGAGAGAGATAAGAACTAAAATGACAAGAAACACATTTGATGGGGGAAAGTATCTTATGGATGACAATATGGCTCCATTTTGGACAGTTTAACCCTCCTTTTCCAGACGTAAAGGAGAAGTTTTGGTAGCATTCATTTATTATTACAACTCCAAAAGTGAATGGTTTCCAAATTGACTCTAAAAAAGATGGCGGCCTCTGTGTAGTGGACCCTGTCCTGATATAAATGGCTCTTTAAAGGTGAATAAAAACAACTAATCACACCTTCAGATGACTACTCATCACGAAATCATCATTTACTTTTCATTTCTGGTCGTAGTTTTTTTTTGTTTTTTTCATGTAAATCTTACACACTGGACCTTTAACCTTATTGTTGTTTCCAGCCAATGCCCATGTTTTAGCATCGGCGTGTTTAAGTGCATGTGCTGCCGGGTAAAGTGGCTCTCTGTGGCCTCTCTGCCTCGTGGCTGTGGTCATGTTGCCACTGAGCTGGCACAGATGCCCCCACAGGTCATGCCTTGTCTCCTCTTGTCAGCACATGCAGGTAACAACATGTAATGTATCCTTCCTCTCACTGTTGCCCTGTGGCCTGGGGATTTGGCACAACCTCTGACCAGTGTGAGCAGCAGTGCACCTCCCTCCCTAATTGAATTATCGGAGTGAAAAAACAGGCATCAGACGGGATTCATGTCAGACTGGGCCCTGAGCGTGCAGCCGGCCAGGCTTGTTCAGTGCACGACGAGCATTACTGTATATGTGTGTGTGTGTGTGTGTGTGTGTGTGGATGCATGAGAGTCCATGTGCTAAGGGCAGGAGTGCGTGTTTGTGTGTATGTGTGCATTAAGTCCGAGGCTCTGCGCATGTGTGGGAATGTGTGTGCCGTGGGGCTCCGAGGAGAGCACTCTAATTTCCGTCTCAGAGGAAAGTGTGATTGAACACAAACCCTTTCGCCAGCGGGTCGAAACAGTCACATGCTGCAACAACACACGAGGAGATAAAACAGGGAGAAGTCTTATTTTGTCCTTTATTTCCCCCCCCTATGCTCTGTCTTCGCGCAGCCCTCTCCTCTCTTTCATCTTTCATTTCCCCCTCCTCTAATTGAATATCTTTGCTAATATATTCTTTATTTTCCATATCCAACAATTTACTGTCGGTGGCAAAGTAATATCGAGAGGTATGGTAGATTTGTCGTGTTTCAGATTGCTTTTCTCGCGCGCGTGCGTCCATGCGAGCGTGTGTGTGTGTGTTTGTGTGTGCTTTCGTGTGTGTGTGTATGTGTGTGTGTGTTGTGTCGTGGACCATCTGGTCACGGACAGACCTGACTATGGATACAATCACAACACATTAGAATGATGTGGAGGGGAAAGCTCTTCTCTCCTTCATTTAACTCCCCCCACCCCCACCCCCCACCCCCCACCCCCTACCCCCCGTCTCCCTTGCTTCATTGACTCTGCACTTCTTCGCGCGTGCATGTTTGCGTGTGCGCGAGCGCGGCAAGCGCCCGCGCCTGCACGAGCCCCGACGCGGAGCCTCTTCCCGAAGTGTCACTAAGTGTGATTAACCGGTATTGATCAGTTAATGAGAACAAGTCACCTGTTGGCAGCTAATGGGACACGGTTAGCCTGTGAGAGACTCGCCGGCTGACACGGTGACTAACCTGCTGAATGTTAATCCCGCGCGGGTCGACGCGCGGCTAACCCTGATGCTAACGAGGGCGAGCACTTGGCTGAATAAAAAGATTAATAAGGCTAATGGGTGCAAAACAACGTCGGCTTAGGCTGAGGCGCTGAGACAAACAGACATGAGGGGAATCCGGGGCACGCACAAAGGGAGGCACTGAGAGAGAGAGGGAGAGGGAGAGAGGGAGAGAGAGAGAAGCGCCCCCCCCCTCCCCCTCATCTCTTCATCTACTCAAGTCTGTTTGGCACTTGTTCACCACAAGTGGCTGTGACCCTAGTTTTGGCATGCAGCAAGACAAATGCTGCATGGGTGGGCATTTGTATGCATGTTTGTTTGTGTGTGTGTGTGTGTGGGGGGGGGGGGGGCGGGGGGGGGGGGTCGGTCGGTGGGCGGGGGGGTGCTTGTGTGTACTGTGAAGTCCTTGTGTGTTTGTTCAGAATTGGCTCTGTGTGAAAGCAGCTAAGTGGGAGTCACTCCGGAAATGACAATTTTGGACAATTTGTCTCATGTGTCGGCAGCAGCACGGCGACGCTGCTGCTGCCGCTGACGCTGCTGCTACTGCTGCTGCTGCTGCTCCATCCTCCATCCTCCATCCTCCTCCCTGCTCTGTGGAGCAGGCGGGACACGACCATGCAGTGAATGTTTCCCACAGACACCAGTCGGACTCCCCTGTTGTTTAAAGATGTATTCACGGGACGGGGCCACAAATCCAGCGTGATTAGACGTGTTGTCGGGGGGAGTGGCTTCAGACCTTTGTCGTCTCCTCCGTCCCCCTGGAGACAAGCGTGCCGTTGCTCCTCGTTGTATCCATGTGCGTTTCAAAGGTGTAACAGCTACGGGCTTTATCTCCTCAGGTCGTCCATCTGTGCCTCCGTCCCTCTCCTTTCAACGCAGTATCTCAAAAAGGTTGTGAGGGATTTTCTTCAAATTCAGTCCAAACTTTCTCTTTGGCTCAGAGATAAGATGAATTGAATTTGTCGGTTGAAGGCCAAGGAGAATTTCATCGCGTCTGGCACAATCGTCCTCTCGGACTTCTTTCCTTGGTCAGCGCGTCGTGTCAGGAGAACATTTCATACAAGACGCAAAATTGAACAATCGCTCAGACGCTCAATTTGACTGTGGTTGTATTTGGATAGTCATTGATCTCTTGAACATGATATCTAAGGCTGCCACTTGGAGTTAAAGATTAATTGATTGGACGCCAAAGGTTATGGTGACCTATGAAACAGTGAAATAGAGGAGTGGGTGTATTAGCCTGATAATTGCACCACAAGTATTAGAAGCTAATTGGAATTACTATATTTATATGAACAACATTTGACTGCAGATCACATCAGGATTTATTCATGCCAACTAAACATAGGTGATTCATCACTCAGATACACCCCCACCACCGCTGCTGCACAAAGAAGCAAGACTCATTATACAGAGAATCAATAGTTATTGTTGTTTTCATGATCTACAGCAGAGGTGTCGAACATACGGCCTGCAAGCCAGAACTGGCCTGCCGCTGGGTCCAATCTGGCCTGAACGATGACTTTGCAAAGTGTAAGAAATGACGGAAAATGGCAATTTTTCAATGAAAGTAGAAGCAAAGCAAACTGTTCACGATAGAGGTTGTTCATAATGTTTTCAGTAGATTTGGTGACATCTAGAGGTGAGGTTGCATGTTGTATCCATCACCTCACCCTCACCCTTCTGAACATGCAGGAGAACCTATGGTAGATTTCAGTTGTCATTAAAACCCAGAAGATGTTTAGTGTGTCCACTCTGGGCTACTGTAAAAACATGGCGGCCTCCATGGAGAGGTAAATATACATTAATGGGCTCATTTAAGGGTAATGGAAAAGAAATGAAACATCTAGGTGATTAGAAACTCATGAAAATGTAAGTATGTCATTGTTTTGAAATGTTTTTAGAAGTAAGTAAATAATTGCACACACTGCACCTTTAAATGTGAACATTTACCAATATCACTGGAATATCACTCAATACCACTTGAGATCAAAGTGGGCGTATGTGGCCCCTGATCTACAGGGTTGATGAGACCCTGTGACCACTGGAACAGATGCTGGTCAAGTGATCATTAGACTAATTTGACCCCTCAAGATGAATAGTTCCGGACATATTATTGGAACGTTTAGATTCATATGAAGCCGAGTCTCTCCAGGAAAGCTGGGTGCAGTAGGCTTCGCATTGTGTTGCTGCTCATGAAGAAGAGGTGAGAGATGAACATGGAGAATTCCAGCCGCCGTGAAGGACTGGTGATGTTTTCCTTGTCCGAGGCGAAAAGAAAATTGGCACAGATCGCTGGCGGTGTCCTCGGGTCGGGTGCATCGAAGAGAAAGCAGCTTCATGCTTTGCTTTGTGAGCGAGGAAAGAAAAGGTCCAACTGCCACCTTAAACCATTTAACCGAGGTGTCTATTGAGAGTTCCTTCAAAGGACAAAGATTCATTCTTTGAAGCGGCGATAGTAGAAGTCTGATTTTTATATTGGATGGAGGCCTTGGCAACAAAAATGAGGTTGCGAGAGAAATGAAAGGAGGAGAGTCGTGGGATTCAGCCGACATGAAGCAGCTAGAAGGGAGACGTGTTAACGGCACATTAGCCTATGATTTCAGAGGCTTATCAGGTGAATGGTGTTGCAGGGCTGTCTTTCCTGTTTGATGAGATTCATTTAAAGGAAAAATATGATCGTTTTTCATACTGAAAAAATTGGTATATTCCTTTCGTATTCAGTCCTGGAAATGTATGGAGGGACCTCATCGGGGAGAGGTAGAGGGGGAAAGAATAATATCTATTTATAAATGTGATGGGTCACATCACTGTCTGTCACTGCAGACATTTCCATTTTGGACATAGAATTACAAAAATGCGATTTGGGATGATGCGACAGGTTTTGTCTCGCGTCGTTCGAGCCACCTGCCGGTCACTTTAGATTTAAGTGGTGATGTGAGGATTTATGACAGCGTGAGTTTATTGTTGCCTCCACTGTCAATACGTTCATTGATCTGGGAGAAGTGAAGAGAAGAGCAAAAAGAAAATGGGATATGGGATAAAGAGGAGCACGATATTATGATCGTTTATTATCTATGTTGAAAAATAGAACAATACGAATCTGTTACGGTGAAGTGCGGCTGAATATATGTTTCAGTATGTCAACACATTGTCTCATATACATGTTTATCCATACGTCCATTGACCTTTTGCTTTTCTCACACTTTCCGTCGCCCACCTTCCAATCACGGACAAAACTGTTTGAACACCTCAGTGACATTTGTGGGTAATTCAGTGGCAGTGTATAGTAACACTAATCAAGCTCTGTCAGACCACTGTTTATTACAATAGCTAGTTATGTATAGGATTCACTTTTTCTATTCATTTACACCGATACCTTTACTTTTTAAATCAACCAGTGAAGACCATGACAGACACCATGCAAGTATAATACAGCTCAACAGTGTCATGAATCAGTGAATCCATTCATCCATCCACCCATTCATCATCTAATAATTCATCCATCTACCCATGGATTCATCCATCCATCCGTCCATCCATTCATTCATCCATCATTCATCCATCCATCAATCTATCTAAATATCGATTGATCCATAAATCCATCTATCCATTCATCCATCCATCCATAAATATGTCTATCCATCCATCCACCTAGAACAATTCATCCATCAATCCATAAATTCATACATCCATCCATCCAACTAATAATGCATGCAAGCCGATAGCTCCAGTAAGTAAATGTTTTTCTATTGGGAGAAAATTCATTATTTCTCACACATCAGAATCACTTTAAACAATAAACCCAAGTGTGTAAACCCGTCCATTGATGTGTCCAACATGAAAAATGAAGTCTGAGAAACAGATGTTATTAGTAATGTACAAAATCAGGGGTGTGGGGCTCACAACACAAAGGCTAATCAAATCATGTCAGTTCTGTTTCGATGTCCAATTACTCACTTCATCATGTTCACTCATGATAATGACATCTGACAGTTGTCTGTTCCCTCACACAGTGTCACAGGCTCAGCAACATGGAACCAATACAACAGTGAATAATAAACAAAGGGACTCGGCAGATCTGAGAACGATACCTTACCTTGTTGCTTCATACTTTGTACTTAACACTTGGCAAAGTTGAATTACTGACTGAATGTATCTTTTCTTTTAAATAACTGTCTCCATTACTAGTTATAACCACACATATTAAGAAAAATCCATTAATCGAGGGTTGTTCGAGGAAGAAAACACATTTTGTAATCAAATCAAAAGTTACGGTTTTTTTTGTTGCCATAATGTGTTGAGAGTGGTTTTTTTTGTGTGTGTTGAGAGTGTTGTTTTTTTTCATCCGAGTATTCTTGTTCCACAAAACAAATTTCTCAAATACAATTAATTTACACCAATGGGCTGTGGAGCTGCGGATAACACCGTGCTAAATGGAGATGAGCACGGTGAGTCAGTGTGATAGATGTACTAAGCAGGCACTTTGTCTCTAATGGCCTCCATAAACAGCCACATCTCCATCTAGTGACACTGATGGGAAATACAGGCTTACGGGCAGCGTCTGCAGTTCAGTCAGCAGCTGCTTCAGTGCAGGACTGTGCTGACCTTGCATATGTCATTGGGGATATAAACATCCATTGAGGTATTCTGCACACAGACAAGGTGTGCAAACAAACGTGCACATCCCTCACACACACACACACACACACACACACACACACACACACACTCCTACATGCACGCGCACACACACAAAAGGCCGTCAGTGCCCAAAGAGAGGAATGCAGCTCTTTGTCAATGAAATCGAGTTTAAAAGAATGTCTCAAATGTTGCCCACAGAGTTCTTCCACACACAGAGTACCGTCCGGCAAATCTGTAGAAAGGCACATAGCACATTAAAGGTTCAGTATGTAGGATTTTATGTCACTGTAACAACTGCAATACCCTTAGCTTCACTCTGCCGTTCCATGCCTGTAGAATCACATACCGTTATTAAAGCCAGCTGCAGCTTCCTTATTTTGTTGATGGCAAAGGATTTTGATGCAAAGAAAGTTCAAACATCAATATTCCAGGGTTTCAGTTTGGTGTTTTTGTTAAAGTCAGAGACCTTGAAGGATGATGAGGAACGTGATTGGTCGATACTGTTCAGTTCAGTGAATGGGACTTTGGTGGCAGCTGGCACAGACTGTCAGGGCTGTTGATCCTTTGATCGGCTTTGACATATGTGTTTGAAAACGTCCACTGGTGGCTGCAGAGGCCGCTATTGCTCAACCAACAAAGAACAACCTCCACTGTCTCTGTCCCATGTCTGGTTTGTTGGTTCTTTGGTTTGTTGGTCAAGTCTGGTGCAAATCCAGGAGAACCTTTTTCCATGGGAGTGAATCGTGAAGGAAAAGAATCTGGTGTATGTAGGTGACGATATCCACGAGTGCGTGACACATTTCATTTAAGGAGTCTGTTCGACTTGATGGCAGCAGTTGACTCTTCTGAGAGCCACTTTTGTTTTCAACCTTTGAAAACATGTCCTGACCTTCAGAAACAATTTGCTAATGAGTCCTTCTTTTTTTACTTCTTTACTGACAAGAGAACCTCTCAGAAAGCTTCTCTATTGGATGTTGTTGTTCTTAAATAAACTACATAAATCATTAAAAATGATCAAATACACCAATAATTTAAAAAAATCCATCTTATTTACTGATTGATTGGATAGATTGATTAAAATCTTAGCAGGCCTGGTTCATACCACATTTTTCTGCATCTTTAAGAAGATTCTGGTGCCATGAGACCACCCTGTCAAAATAAAGGTCGAATAAAATAAATAAATAAAATGCCCAATAATAATGCCAACATCATTACACTGACAAGACAGTCAGTCTGTCACTAATGATTTGCGTGTCTAAATGTTCCCACTGCCCTGGAGGCCTGAGTAAACAGTTTCCTGTGGAGTTGCAGTTGCAGAGACAAATGCACTCACTCACTCACACACACACACACACACACACACACACACACACACACATAGACACACACACACTCATACTAACACAGTGTACCAGTGGTTGACCAAGCAGTTGACGTTTGACAAGTGGATGGAAACAGTTGTGGTTTCTGCAGCCTCGCCCCCCACCCCCACCCCCACCCCCACTCTCTGCTGCAGAGGTTCCTCTACATCAAATCTGCACCAACACACACACACACACACACAACAAAATACACATAGCTGTGTTTGACTTAAGTTAATTTGTGTTAATTCCTCGGTCCAGTTTAGTTCATTCAAATCAGTGTAATGTGAAAAGTCTCCAGGCGGCTCTCTCCCACACACCATCTCTGTTTACTCCTCTCATCAGACTGCACTTCAATTCTCTGTGCTTTCACTGTACTATAATCTGATCACTGTTGGAAATATTATTGTAAGTGAAGGGACAGTCGGAGTTCCATATATCATTATTATAATCCTGGCCTTAAGTTACTGCGTGAGCCTGATGCGAGTTCATTGAGCGACTTCATTTTTCCTCTCGCCGTGGAAGTGAGCGGACACTGCCGCCTTGAGATTGTCGGCTTCAATTTAAAGGATGCGCAAAATAAGACAAATGGGAAAACACAAACACACACATAGACACACACACACTCATACTAACACAGTGTACCAGTGGTTGACCAAGCAGTTGACGTTTGACAAGTGGATGGAAACAGTTGTGGTTTCTGCAGCCTCGCCCCCCCCCCCCCCCCCCCCCCCCCCCCCCCCCCCGCACGCTGCAGAGGTTCCTCTACATCAAATCTGCACCAACACACACACACACACACACACACACACACACACACACACACACACACATACACACACACACAACAAAATACACATAGCTGTGTTTGACTTAAGTTAAGTTGTGTTAATTCCTCGGTCCAGTTTAGTTCATTCAAATCAGTGTAATGTGAAAAGTCTCCAGGCGGCTCTCTCCCACACACCATCTCTGTTTACTCCTCTCATCAGACTGCACTTCAATTCTCTGTGCTTTCACTGTACTATAATCTGATCACTGTTGGAAATATTATTGTAAGTGAAGGGACAGTCGGAGTTCCATATATCATTATTATAATCCTGGCCTTAAGTTACTGCGTGAGCCTGATGCGAGTTCATTGAGCGACTTCATTTTTCCTCTCGCCGTGGAAGTGAGCGGACACTGCCGCCTTGAGATTGTCGGCTTCAATTTAAAGGATGCGCAAAATAAGACAAATAGGCGAAGCTCACGTTCCCAGAAGGCAGCGTGAGCAACACGGAGGTGATGTCCTCTTCATTTCACGGACGTTTATTGCGGCGCGGCCTGGTGTAAGCAGAAGTCAACTGCCAATTCAAAATCAACAGCCATGGCTCAAACTGACGACTTTGAAAAACAAAGAGGCGCCTGAATCCTGTTCGTGTATTTGTCGTAGTGTTTGCTTCATGTGGAATAAACAACGGGAGGAGGGGGAAGTGTGTCCGTGCCTATAAATTCCATATGAATCCAAGTAAAAACACAGAAACACATTTCCATACCTCTGAATGATTCCTTCCATAATGCTGAGACACAGCCATTAATATCCCAACAATACTTTACAGTCACTTATGCTCGTGAACTGAATTAGCGCTGATTACGTTGGAGATATTTCCATTATGAGCGTCCGTGATCTGCATATACAGTGACTGTAATGTTCATTACGTTTACATGAGGCTTATTATCGGTGCTGTCCTTGCGCACAGTGTTGCAAAGTAGTGTTGTATGAATTCACCTTTTATTATTAGAGAACTCTCAAGTTGATTGGAATCCGAATGTGTGTAGAATTTATTGACACCTAGTGGTGAAGTTGTGTGTTGCAGTTTAATAGAACTTGCCTCGCTGTTCCCCTCCAAACATGGTCATTTTCCTATACTATTCCTTTAAAATGGGCTGTAAAAAAACATTGTGACATATCGACATGTTTTTCTTGTTGATCGTAAACTCTCCCATCACATAAAATCTGAGGAATAACGTCTGAGAAACGCTTTAAAAAACGCTGAGTCATTTGCACGCTGGTGGATTTTGGTATTCAGAGGACGTGTGTCCCCCTCGTGTGACCATGATACACCTTTTTGGCCAGAACTCCAAAACAGATTTGCCAATTACAGCTCATCAGAGAGTGATGACCATGTTACATCCGAATGATTAAAGACCAACCACCACCGTGACAACATGACATTCAGCAAACACAGGATCACGTGGTCATTATCCAGGATCATGGAACAGAACAGGAGGGTGGAGAAGAATATCTCGTTGATAGCGAACTCCTGCGCTGACAGACTCATAATGAACATCAAAGCTTCTGAAATCCTTTGTTCGTGTGATGTAAGCTCAGACGGGGCATCGAGGTTAACTGTAACTTGGCAGACGCAAACCAGTGCAAAAGTAGCGATTGATTTTGATAAACGAAGATGCCACCTGAGTTGATGTGGTCCAAACGTTTAGGAATAAGTGATTTGGTTCCTGCGAAGGAAGGATTGATGCATTTTCAAAATTAATTTCAAAAATGGAGCAAAAATCAATAAGTCATTAGTTTTGAGGATTCTGGTTTCATACTCGTGCTTTGCTGGGGAAAAAAAGGGCGGGGCCAGGGGGGGCGGGGGGTAGTGGGGGCTGGGTTTGCCCACAGGCTGTGCAGATGATCTTATCACTGAAGTTTCACACTTCATCAGACAGTGGCAGCAGACTGACCTGACACATATGACAACGTTTCTGATGAGCACAGGACCAAAGCAGGGGGGAAGATCTTCTTTCATATTATTTCTACTCTACATCCCGCTCATCCAGTCAGGTTTCACCTCCTTCTCAATCAGCCAATCATGTCCAGCCCATCTCCTCATCACAAGCAGCGCTAGCGTCCGGAACAGAGTCAATATATAAAGACGGATGACATGACAGCTCCGTTAAAGTGAGGCCGAAGCCTCTTGATTGCTGCCTGGTGGCCGCTTGTAGTATCGCTCGTAAATTCCGCCTCCTCTGTTTTATTGAATGAAGCCTAAACCAAATAAAACTCGGAGCACGGGACAAATAGATTTGTCTGGAAGACGCGCTCTGTCATTTAAGTCACACAGATGCTCGGCTCCGTGGGCGGCTGCTCCATCGCTTCATCTCAGACTCTGGCTCTGGACGCTCACATGTCAGTTCACATACACACAGCGCTTCAGCTTTTCCGGTTGCGGGATCGAGTGGAGCATTGATCATTGTGACACACAAAAGGAGCGTAATGGTTCACATGTCCAAACTGAAGAATACGTCCTGAAGGTTCAGCGTACGCATGACTCTGCAGCTAATGCATGTGGGGGACTTGCACTAGGGGCCTTAGATTTAAAGGGACAATGTTGGCAAAGGACCAGCAGTGCAGTGTGGAGAGCGTGCAGTCAGTTGGATGGTACCTCTATTGAAATGGCAGCATCTGAGTGATCGACAGAGCCGGCTCCAGCCATTTTGGTGCCCTATTGGCGAGAATGATGGTTTGCCGCCCCCCACCCCTCCATGCGCACACACCACCCCAAACATTAATTTTTGTCATTAATTGTCATTAAGCGCCGTATGACAGACCTTGATGATCAAACACACCAACACACATACAGACACACACTCCAATAACCTAAAATAACAATAAAAAAAATTTAATGAAACAAGAAAAACAAAAACAGAGTTTCCGTTCAGGTTTTGTGCTAATGCCAAGAAAGTCCTGCCAGACTTTCAGACAGAGAGCACAAGAAAAGGGCACCAGCCGCAGTAGAAATTATTACTATTAAGTATTTTCATTTTATTGATGGCTTTGATTGTGCGTGTTTCGTCTTTTGTTTTTCTTTTTTGAGGGCTTGCAATAACACCCCACTCCAGCAGGTGGCGCCCCACATGACCTCCTACGTGGCCTGTAGGCCAAGAGACTGCTCTAGTGTTAAAATTTGTGGGACCAGTAGTGCACACTCAGCTTTTAAATTGATTTGATAGACGATTTATTTCCATTTTCGCGTGTAAGGAATAACTTTGTCGATAAGTAAAAAGGAAAACAGAAACAGTTTGATGTTTTTTGCAGCCACAGTCGGAAGTGTACTTTTTCTGTACCTGTGCGCCACCGATATACAGTCTGTAGTCCGACACCTTAAGGGGGCGTTCCCTCACAGAGCTCAATGTCAGCCTCTTCAAATGTGACATTACAATACAGTCTGATTGCTGTGACTCTCGCACATTGTTGAACAGATTTCTTATTGTTTGTGCACATGGCGGCAGCACATAATTTCATATCTTTCATTCTCTTCTGATTTGAATACATCTGCTGTCATCAACAGGCAGCTTTTGTTCTTATTCAGTGGCAGCTCATATATACAGTGTTTGTCAAAGTGGCGCCACTGTATCTCAACACAAAACATATGGACATCAAATCTAGCATAGGTACAGATGCACAAACACAGCGACACACACACACACACACACACACACACACACACACACACACACACACACACACTGGCAGACAAAGCGATGTTGTATATTTCCGCCTGGGTGACGGCACACGTTTTGTTTTGACAGTGTTTCAGGTTTTCTGTCGCCTCACCTCGGCAGCAGGTGACGTGTACGATCACAGAGACAAACCTGTGCTTTACACTGTCGGGGTTAGAGAGAACATCACATGCTCCGCTCGACGGATGTTGGTCAGTTTAAGTCATTTTTCAAAGGTGCAGTGTGTAAGATGTGGTGACCTCAAGAGGTGAAGTTGTATGTTGCATCCATCACCTCACCCTCACCCTTCTGAACATGCAGGAGAACCTGTGGTCGACTTCAGTTGTCATTCAAACTCAAAGGATGTTTAGTGTGCCCACTCTGGGCTACTGTAAAAACATGGCGGCCCCCATAGAGAGGACCTGCTCCTCTGGTAAATATACATTAATGGGCTCATTTAAGGGTAATAGGAAATTTAAAAATTTTTTTAGGTGAATATAAATTGATGAAAATGTCAGGTTGTAAAACATGCATTTATGATTTTTTTCCTCGGTGCCTTATAGGTTGCAGGGTTGTGTTAATATGGGCTGTTTGCCTGCAGCCAGATTTCTGGAAATTGAAGATATACCTTGTCTTACTGGTCGATTCTCTATTTATGGCTTATGTTCTTCAGAGTCTCCAGCATCTGCAGTAAGATCAATCAAATACGCTGCTTTCAGTTCTCTATGTTATACAGCATTTTTACTTTTCTCACAGCTCCCCTCAGTTGTTTTTTTTCATTTTAAAAAGGATGGGTTTAATTACTGTTCTTGTGTATCTATTTTTATCCATTGTCATATTGCTGTTTCTGTAAAGTGAGATCTGTTGGCGCCGTCTTTTGCTGCCGTGATCAGATATGAGAAATCGGAGTTGGAGGTGACAGTCGGAGAAGGCGACAACATCACTCTCTGCCGCGACTGCAAATTATCAACTCCAGCAAACATATTAGTTCCTCAGAGAGAACATGGAGGCAGCGGCGGAGACCTGCTGATCATTTGCGTCGGCGTTGTCAGATGGAACTGATGAAGATGGAAGATAAACAAAACTTCTTATATTGACGTGATGTTTCATCGTCCGTGTTCTTTGTGCCATCGTTGTGCCAGATTCATGTGGTGAGTCGCAGTCGAGCGGCAACCTCCGGGGCTGACGGATGGGACCAATAGGGAAATAAAAAATCGTTGCAGTTCACAGGGTGGCCACTTGGGGCTGACTCCAAGAACGAGTCAATCCCCATAGACTCCCATGTTAAAATGGTCAACTTCAGAGGAGAATGAAACATGTTTAAAGTCTGGTACAAACGACGGTTTTGGTCTCAACCAGTCACATTTGTCCCCGTGACAACTGCACAGGTGGTGAGTTTTTTTTCTAACTATTTCTATTTCTGTTTTTATCCTATTCAGGTTTGGAATTGTGCATAATTGGGGGCGTGGCCTCTTGAGTGACACCTGGGCGGACCCGGCACACTCTCTGGATACTGCTGCAGCACCATGGGCCCACCCCCAGCTCTACCTGTGCTCCGCCTCTTTGCGCATGTTCGGACGAACCAGGAAGTAGGAGGAGTTGGGCATCGGCAAGATGGAGGTGAGTGAACCGCCCACAATGAGCCTCATAAGCCTCACTCTGCAGAAACCACCTGTCCATCTTTATACACAGTCTGTGGTCTGAGGCTCGGGTTAAAGATCCAGGGGGAAGGTTGAAGTAGAACAACTTCATGTTATAAACGGAACAGTTGAGGTGTATCCGGCATCTAATCAGGATGCCTCCATGTTCCCCTCCATCCTTTCAGTCCACATGCACTCGAACCCAGATCTCATCACCGGGACGACACGTTCAATCAAATACCTTCCGATCCCAGAGCAGGAGCCAGAAACTGTGGCTGGGGAGAGGAAGGTCCTTCTGAGCCGGCTTCCATGACCCAGTCATGAATAAGCTGTGTGATGCATGGACAGATTGATGGATGGCTGCACGGATACATGGATACATGGAAACATGTCCTTGATGCATGCACTGCAGGGGTGTCAAACTCATTTTCACCGAGGGCCACATCAGCGTTATGGCTGCTTTCGACGGCCCGGTTTTAATAGTGGGACTAAATGTGAATACTACCGGACACATTGCAAAATAACTGTCCTCAAATTTGATTATTATTTATGTATCTATTATTTATCTCAGTCACACATATGGGATATGCATTTCATTATGTGTCACACATGTAAACTCAATGAATATATTGCTACGTATAAAATAGAGGCATGTGCAGATTGATGTGGGCAATTTTTATTGCTTTAGACTTTTACTCGTAGACAATCATACGCCTTTAAGCGCTCGCGGGCCACACGAAATGATCTCGTGAGCCATATTTGGCCCGCGGGCCACAAGTTTGACACATGTGACGTATTGGAATGAGAGTAGTTTGCAGCAGCATGTGTAGGTTGGATCCATTACCCCAGTATGGAGAAATAAACAGTGTATAATTGTTTTCCTCACAGTTCACATCGTTCACACCTCACTATAAGACCTATTGGACCTTAATTGCTGTGTGTAGTCTTTTAATGTGCACCAGATAATTGTTGGGGTCAATCAACATGATGAGATCTGACATAAACAGCCCGGAACAAGACGGGGCACGTTTGGAAAACAAATCTTGTTTGCTCACTCGAATAAGCTGAAAATCTCGTAAACAAAGGTGACCTTTAGTATTTCTTTAAAAGGCAGAGCTGAAATGGAGCCAAAGTTGAAACGGGTCCATCTACGTGTACGAGCAGGAATATTTAACACAGGCAGGGCCTCGGCAGAAATAATTGTGACGCCAGCGGCAATATTTTTTTTTCGTCTGCTGCTTAATGAAATCCTGTGTTCTCCACAAACTCACATGAATTTAATTCAAATCCAAAACCGTTTATTTACTCAAAGAATTATCTATCTTGGTTCTCGAGGTCTAGGGGGAAAAAGTAATTGGCTTCGTCGAAAGAGAAAGAAAAACAAACAGGAATTCTCGTCAATTTTAATGGAATTTATGTCGGATCCAGATTTGTTCTCCCTTGTGATTTTTCTTTAGAAGTGTGACAAGCTCATGTCACCAGTGTCCTCGGACACTGTGGCTGCAATTCGTACTCTGTAAATCTGAATCATGTAGTATATTAAAGGTGTGGTGTGTACTCATTTTGTCACTTCTAAAAATATTATAGAACAATTACACACTCAAATCTTCATGAATTTATAATCACCTAAATGTTCTATTTGTTTCCATTGCCCTTAAATGAGCCCATTGATGTATATTTACATGAAGAGCGGGTCCTCTCTAGGGGGGCCGCCATCTTTTTTTTTTTACAGTAGCCCAGAGTGGACAAACTAAACATCTTCTGAGTTTTAATGACAACTGAAGTTGACCATAGGTTCTCCTGCATGTTCAGAAGGGTGAGGGTGAGGTGATGGATACAACATGCAGATGTCACCAAATCCTACACACTGCACCTTTAACTGAGCTCCTCTAAAAACATGAATGCGTCTATTTTAGCTTCTTGACACCACTTGAATCAAAGAATTGATGAATGTAAATATAAAAAAAATCCTCCAGATGGAAACTGTTTGTGTTGTTGCTGATAACAGTTTGTGTCAGTTTGTGTCAACTACTCTATCTATTATCTTCTGACTGAAATCTTTCCGTGGAATTTCATAAAGACTGTTGGTATGAAAACAGACACAAAAGCTGTTTTCCAGCAATTTCCTCTCTCTTATCTGCAGTTAGCCATCAGCCGTGACCCTTCAGCGGGCAACGTTTGATCCAGACCCAAATATTTGCTGTGTTGGAAGTGATTCTGCTCCGGAGGATATAACTCTTAAGAAGCGATTGTGTATCAAGGACACTAAAGAAAAAGCTTCGGCAGCTTGGCTTTAGCCTGTTTGTTAAGGAATCGCCCTGCTGCTGCAGCTTTTCTACCGGCTGCGGCACAATACGGGGAAAAGTGTAAAACACACAATGACAAACAAAGCTGCAGCCATTATCATAAGTGGTCTGATGATGATATCTCCACGGAGCTTAAGACACGGACAGTGTCCACTATTCTGCTTTTCTACACGTTGGATGCAACAGAAGACTGTGTGTGTGTGTGTGTGTGTGTGTGTGTGTGTGTGTGTGTGTCCTATAGATTGCTGAGTATTGACCGACTGAGGTGTGTGGTCAAACCAAATGTCGCAGTTTAAAGGCGCAGTGTGTAGGATTTGGAGACCTCTAGAGGTGAAGTTGCATGTTGTCCATCCATCAGGGAAATGGAGAGAAATAAAACATTTAGGTGATTATAAATTCATGAAAATGTCAGTATGTAATCGTTTTGTAATATTTGTAGGAATGACAAAACTTACCAAAATCGTACACACTGCACCTTTAATGCACTGAATTCACTCTGATATGAATGTGAATTCATACCGCTGTGTTTACAGTGGACATGTGATGCAGTCTATGCAGCAGCAGCCCCCTTAGAATCAAACACCATGTTTGGTAGTTTTGACAGATTGTTGTCTGAAGACCAGTTGGATGTGAGTGTTATGAATCATCCGTTTTTAAATACTCTCAATATTTCCCGTATCAGTTTTAATCGGGCTATTTAACATTTGACATTTGGTGAAAAAAGGAAGAAGACACAGACCGGGGGTGTGTGTGTGTGTGTGGGGGGGGCATTACACACTTATTGCAGGAAACAGCTGGAAATGTAATAAAGCACATTTAGAGACGTTGCTCAAATGGGATTATGGTTTATCTTTACAGGCTCGGCTGAAACAGGGCCATTAACAGTCTAAAGCAAATGATGCAAGGTCAATATTGTACCAAACAACGCTAAGCAGCTATCATGGCAGAGCAGACAACAGTAATGGGAATGTGTGTGTGTGTGTGTGTGTGTGTGTTTGTGTGTGTGTGTGTAACTGCAGTTAAATTCCGTGCTGGTCAGTGGTAAGCGTCCTCAGTTTTATTTATAGCTGCACATTTCACTTGTGCTCCTACATCATGTCAGTATCCACATCCTACATTTGTAAAAGTGAAAACGCTCTGATTTCATTGTTTGTACTTTGTTTTTCACTCGAGTCTTTAGATGCCGTCTATTATTCCGGAGGGAGTGAAATATTACATTAAAGAAATGTCCTTTATCTGCATCTCTGTGCCGTTGGCAGATGGATGATAGTTCCCGTTATTTCATGAAACACAGATTTTGATGTTGGATATGTGAGGAAAAGGGAGACACTCGTTGAGGTGATGCCTCTGAACAGTGAGCTGGTGAAACTCTTCTGCCCTCTGCTGGAGGCAATGAGTAACAAATCAAAAAGGTCTCGAGCAAGATATGAGTCTTCTGTCTGTCCCCGTCAGTCCAAACTAAACAACACTGCACTAAGCATGAACTATACTTTTACAAAAGTTGATGCCATTTACAATGAACTACACTTTGAAATGAACTTGTATGTTCGTCCTGATCCGTCCGTCATCGCTCTGGGGTTTTGTGTCACAAAAGAGAATAAATGATAAACAAGATCCCATAAAGAAATAATCATAGAAAAGCAGTGGAAGGAATGAAATGCTGGTGTGTTAAATATACAGATTATTTAATTTATCCAACCTTTATTTAACCTTTATTTAACCAGGTAGGTCAAAAAAGAAAAACACAGAAACAGACAGTACGTGTCACATCAATCCCAGCACAAAATGTACGATGACATATATGTATTAGGAAGCAAATAGCTAAAGGCAAGTGCAATGATCTAGTACCACTGCTTGTACTGAATGATAATAAATGCACTGTGTCCTGCAGTGCATCAGCAGCAGCAGCTGTTGGGGGTTGGATGTGCAAGTGAGCTCCGAACCTCCTCGTGTGGTTGCCTCGCTAACTCCGGAGCCACATCTCATCTCTCACTGTCTGTAATTCACTGTTCTGTTCCCTGGACCCACAGTTGGCGGTCTGCAGTGCTGCCGGCTCACCACACGGTGGCAGCGTAACAGAGGATGCCCTGTGCTGCAGGAGTTCAGCCGTGGCGCAGGGGACAGGTTGGCCTGCATCACTGCCCTTATACAAGGAACTCAAACCGAAGACATTTAGTTTATTATGTGCATTAATGCACCAGAGTAAAAATCATGGCACAACAGCTCCCTAAAAGTGAAGCCATAGTGTCTTGTTTGCCCCCTGGTGGCTGAGTGCAGTATGAAGCCCATGTTAGCGAAAGGGACAAACCAAAGAAAAGAGAACGCACAAATGAATGATTGTGTCTCGTCACAGTGATATTTGTCATATTTGTTTGGATTGATTGTTTACGTCATGATTGACAGCTGACTTGAAGTTTGGAGTCCGGCTGCAAACACACAAGATGGCGGTGACTGTGTCTGTGATACTGTGGCTTCATTTCTGGAGCGTGTGTGTGCAGTTCAACACAGAACACACCAGCGCTGGGAGATGTTTCATCACAACAGGACATTTTCTCGTTACCCCATTTTAGATGAGTGGCATTTTGGACGTGTTGCCTTCCTAATCAACCCATGCTTGACTTGGTTGCCTCTCAATCAGGATGGGGATATTACTGTGACAGCATCACCACAGTAGCCCCGGCTACTAAAATGTTCATAATGACCGAATTGAGAGAGCAGACGCTGATCAAATATGATTACAGGGGTTGTGAGAGAGGGTGGGCGAGGTTAATGGGGAACGCTTCGCCGTAATCCGGCCCTAACGTGACGTGACTCAGCAATTTGTGTCCTGGAAATAAAGTTCTATTTATATGATATCCGGTGGAGTAACCCGCACTTCAGTCTGCCGCTGAACTCCTCTCTGTCGAGTGCATCCTCTCCTCTAAATCATTACAAACCTGTATGTAGAAATAGACCTGTTCTCTCTTCTGCGAGCATTATCGCCACCTGCTGGGTGAGACTGACCGTCAGCAGACGACTGTCGTGCTATTGGTTGTTATTGGTTGTAGCTGTTGTTGCATCAGGAAACCATGACACGCAGATCGCTGGTAATGACGTCACTGTATGACTGACCATTTAAAGGTGCAGTGTGTAAGATTTGGTGACGTCTACTGGTGAAGTTGCGTGTTGTATCCATCACCTCACCCTTCCCATTCGAGCATGCAGGAGAACCGGTGGTCGGTTCAGTTGTCATTAAAAATCAAATGATGGGCTATTGTGAAAACATGGCGGCCCCCATAGGGTGGCGGCGCTCCTAATGTAAAAAAAAAAAAAAAAGAGCTAATTTTAGGGTGATTTAAAAAGCAAGTATTTGGGTTATAATACATTGGTAAAAAATGTCTACATAGAGTTGTTTTGTAATTCTATTTATGTAGATAGAAGTGACAACAATGGATGACAAACGACAAACACACTTTACCTTTTTGAACGTTTTGAAAAAAGATCTTTACTCGAAGTGTGTTTGATTTTGTTTTAACTGGCACCTTAAACTTTCTCTTCAGTGGGAGATTTGCTCCGTTGTTATCTGCTGACCTCAGGGTGAATCACGGGGGGGTGGAGGACATTCATATCTGGTGCCTCTCTTCAAAGACACCATGACAATTCTCGTGTCTTTGATAAATCTTCAGCCGTCCAGAGAAATTCCAGTCAGTGACTTTGAGCCGTTTGTGGCGAGCGCTGTGATGCGCTTTGATTGTGTTACGATAACAATCTGCTCCTGCATAGCGTTCACTCTGTCACCTTCAAAAACCAACAACACCATGTCCTGCGCTGATTTCAGCAAACTTTCCATCGGTCCACTCACATTCAAAGAATTCATGTTCTTTGAAGAAGTCTGAGTCTCATGTTAACCGCGATGATAAGAAGGTTAACGGAAACCACAGTACAAACATCAAGCCCTGCACTAAGATAGAAGCATGCTGGGTCAACGCAGAGAAAAGTACCTCCACTGGTGGCACAGAAATTAAGTAAAAGTGCAGTGTGTAGGATTTAGTGATCTATGCAGTATCTATATAATAACAATAATAATAATAATAGTAACAACAACAGCAATTATAACAATAATGATAGTAATCACAATAATAATAATAATAATAATAAAAGCAAAAACATTGTTATTATTATCTTGTAATTATAATTATTATTAGAAGTAGTAGCAGTAGTAGTAATTTTTCTGATAATAATAATAATAATGACACTAATAATAATTATAATAATGATAATGAAAAGAAACATGAGATGCCTTTAAAATGTGTCAGAGTAAGAGTGTTGAACGAGAGCAGCCATAAATCTTGTCAGTGAGTGGATGTGGTTAATGAAGATGTGGCTGTCGTCAGAACCTGATCTAAAACAGCAGTGAGGAAATTGGTCAATCACTCACCAGCTGCATCGACAAATCACCTGACTACAACGTGCAGATGGGCCCGAGCGTATTTTCCATTTTAACGTGGCGAGCACAGAGCGGAAAATGAAAAATACCGAGGACGCCTAATACTTATCTACGCTTTGCAGTGGGTGCGAAACGCGGCCCTCGCACTAACCCACTTCCTTATCTTCGAATACATCTGACGGGTGTGAACCATTTGTGCACAAGAACAACCACCACTGTCTGTGCATGGATGAACAAGTGTGTGTGTTTTAGTTAGGGTGAATGGAATCTACCAGGCGACTCCTGACAGTGTGCTCTGTTAAGTAGATTAACAATGGCACAGTCACTGTATCCGAAAAGAACTCTGTCTCACGTTCCCAGAGTAATCACACAGGACCCCTGTATGAGAGACCTCTCGGATCGAGCGCTACAACTCCTGGTGAAGGGGGGAAGCCAGACCTTTCCTCATCTGCATGTCTATTCTGGGAATATTGAGGAATCATCAGCCTCATTATCACCAGGCGCATGTCTTCCAGCGAGCGCAGGCTCCAGATGTGCACGCTCTCCAAACAGATCCGTGTGCTGGTAAAGCGGCAGAGCGTCAACAGCCGACTTTTTATGATTCCATCCAACAGTTCCAGGCCGGCACCTCAGGGATATGTAGCGATGCAGAAGTTCCCCAAAGCTCAAGCGTTTCCTGTGTGTCACTAACCGATCGATGAAGCCGAATGAACACGTTCAGGCTCGATATTGATTATCAGTGGTGAATTAGGACAGTGTGTGAAATTCTGAGGCCTCAGTCACCAGACACTCTTCTTCTCTGTGGTTCCCTGATGGTGGAACAAATGGCCCAACTCCATTCGATCCGCCGTGTCCCTTTCTACTTTCCAGGTAAAGCTACTTAGACGTTTCTTATCACGCTCTTACAGATGCACATCGACTTGTAGACGGATGTTGATGGTTGTCATGTTGCTGATGACAGTAGCATGTTGACGATGAGATGCTGAACTGGATGTTTTCATTTGATGGCACTTTGATGTTGTTACGGATGTGGTTGATACACATTTGTTCATATATATATATATATATATATATATATATATGTATATGTATATAGAAAACTTTTCTTGTAGCGAATACAGTTCCTGAGTTTTAATACGCAAGTTCTTCGACCGACCGTTTTCAGTTTTCTAACAAACTGCTCTACTTGATGAAATGGCGCTTTTGTCTTTTCATCCAATTCATCCATCAATCGACAAACTCATCTCCAGATTAATCGCGATCACAGCGGCAGACGTCTCCTCACAACCCTTCATCCGTGGTGGAAATGTGAACGCCATCGCCGCGTTTGACAAAACGAGCTCGCTGCCGCGTGCCGCAGCTTTTGATTGGATCACAGGATCCTCCTCAGCAGATGGAGTTTGCCTACACGCTCAAACTTCCCTTCATCGCAGCGCTTAAAAGACCCCGGCATCTGTTGTGGGCTGAGCAACCAACCGAAATGCTCTCTGCGTGTTGCAGATGGGAAATGTACGTATCGTATGTGTTTACCGGCCCAATGTGAGCCCTGCGCCGCCAGATGGAGGTTCAGGTATACGGACGCCCGCCGACGGGAGCGAGTGTATTCAAGTGAACCGATGAAGAGTCAGTGTCACTAACTGGAACTGTCCCATACGTACGTACACGTAGATCCTTTAGAAGCGATATCTCCCTGTGATCTGATTGGGCTGTTGGCAAGTTTTGAAATGGAGCTGCAGCTCATCCCTGCAGCACAGGTTGCCATGGTGACCCTCACACGGTTCAAGTCGGGCCCGTTCTTACTCAGCAGTGAGGAAATGATGCACCAAGCTATTGGAGCATAACGAATTGGTGAAGACGCATGTGGAGAGAAAGACTCCTCTTTTAATCTTTGAAACTTGTACAACCAAGACGACACCGTGTCTGTGTTACACCTGATTATTTTGACTTTTATGAAATGTTGAGAAAATAGATTTTCTAAATTT